>CM035438.1:116322191-116522191 GCA_020310875.1 Ceratopteris richardii | reverse complement strand
CCTCACACTCACTTATTCACAAGATCTCCCAAACCTACCTCACACTCTCCTTTTTATTGTACCTGCATATATCTTCTACCACACATCACACACTTTCACTTGAATGAAGGATACGGATCCACAAATACACACACAACAACATATAAATTTGCTCATAATCCCACTTGGACACACTTATCAACATACACATAGGTGCACTCTTCCCCCTTTTTTTTCTTTTTCCCTTCTTGCAATTTTTTTCCTTCCCACTTTTCTCACTACTTCTTGATCTACTCTAGCCTAGTCTAACTCTTGCCTTTAGCTCTCCCTTTTCCTATCTTTATCTCTTTCAGTCTAGAACACTCTTTCTTTCTTTTGCTCTCAATCTACCCTCCTTCTCTCTCTTTCTCTCTCATCCCTAATTTTTATGTCTCTTTATTTGTGTTGATAATCAATTACATGTGTACTTGCTCTTCTTTTTACATCAATATAACTTCAACAAAGACATGGTTTAGAAATTCCATTGATTTCATAAGTTAGGCCATTGATTCTCCTTGCTTTTCAAATGGGATGAATGATACAATGAGCACATGAAAGTTCAGTGACAATATGCAATCGGAATAAGCACAGGGAAAGGCAATGATAAAATAAAGACTCACAAGAAGAATTTCTATACTTTCAAAACAACCTTTTGGCATTCTTCCTACATTTCATAAAAGAAAATTCTTTGACATTCACACAGTCGTACGCACATGTGAAATCTCATTGTTTTCATTCCACCATTTCCTTATCCTCTACATCTGCTC
The DNA here is from genome assembly GCA_020310875.1 of Ceratopteris richardii. Classification (NCBI taxonomy): domain Eukaryota; kingdom Viridiplantae; phylum Streptophyta; class Polypodiopsida; order Polypodiales; family Pteridaceae; genus Ceratopteris; species Ceratopteris richardii. The sequence goes on along the minus strand of CM035438.1, from coordinate 116,521,406 downwards.
AAAAAAAAAAGAAATATTATTCGATTGATTGTGCACAAAAAAGAAATAATACATCAACTAACAAACATCTGCTCAATATTTTTGTAGACATGCACTAATCAAATTTATGAACTCTTACTATAAAGAAAGAGTGAATGAGTATTCAAGGATTAGCCATGGACAATAGTAGATCACATGATTTCAACAGTTGCAATAGGATCTCGCCTTTAAACACTATTAGAACTGTTGTTGATGACTTCGAAAGCTAAATTATTCTTCTCAATTCCCCTTCTCAACAACACTTCTAAACTTCAACATCTATTAACCTTCTCAAGATAATTGTAGATTGAAACTATCTTCAACATTCACTGCTTGCCATATAAGCGGACCCCCGCCCTACAGAGAATATCCTTGGGCAAATCTCCCTCGCATCCCCTTACCCAAACATGTAGCCCCCCCATGGAGTACTTTCTATGCTAAGATCCTTCTTCTGACTTTCAAGATACTTCTTAAAGGAATTTGCAAAACGGGCGCCATTACCTTCGGGTAGTAAGCCAACATCTACACCCTTTCAAACGAAATTCAGACGAGATCTTACGGTAATCTTCTTGGCAATGGTAGCACTAGTGAGTTGTATTTCACAAAAGCTAACAACCATTCCAATACGCCCAATCCAACCCCCCATTTCCATTAGTTCATTAATTGCTTTTACGCTCTGTCCTATTCGAGATCAATCAGTGGGCTGGCATCTCGAGTGAGTTAACCAGCTTTCTTTCCTCCCTCGTCTTTTTGGAGTTAGTTTTCTAAGTGGTCTCTTTGAATAGCCACCTTGGTTGGGTGGTTGCACGTACAATACATGTCTTCTAAATCCACTGGTTCGATCCTGAATCAACCAGATAGTATTCGATGTAACTAGCAGCAATGCCGTGTCAGATGCGGAGGACATGCCTCCATTCTTAATCTCAATAACAATCTTATCCCATCGATCGATTTGATGAAGTCACACTTAAGGCACGAAGAGGGGATGTAATGATGGTAACTTGCTATAATGGCCCCAAGGAAGCCTCTAGAAGCATTAAGTACCCTCTTCAGTTAGACTTCGAAATTCAAAAATGGCCAACATCAGCCAACCTAAGGGGGTTTGCCTACTCCTTTGCAAAAGTAAATGTTTTCGATGAAGCTAATACTTATACCTTTATGGTTAACGCTTAATCGTTTAGGGGCTTCTACTTATTGACAATGCTTACATAACTATCGACTTGAGCCCTCAACAACTTTCATTCATCAAATCTAGAAAATAATCTGGAGGTACTTATGCTCAAATTTCTTACTACTCTTGCTTTCTTTCTCGGCACCTCTAAATTTGCTCTTCATCGCATGTACATATTCACACTTGAACATATATGACTGGTCTTTACCGAATCAACTAAAGGTGCGTAGCATTTCCCGTAACGGGAAATGAAAACGGGCTAAAGAAAACGAAAACAACACGTACCCGAAAACCTTTAAGGCTAAAGTTTATACTTTTTGGATGACTTGCATGGGTCCAAGCCAAATAGACAGTGTTACATGGGATTGGAGTTCATAACAAAAGAATGGGCAGACCTCTCTTGGTTGTTAGAGCTCGACATCGAGAAAGGTTATGATTCCATTGATTAAGACATCCCTCGTATTCCAGAACTCTACAACAATACCCTTTGCCTTTTCCCATTCGTCGAATTTGTCAAAAATCTCAAAACAAGCGACATGATCGACACAATCAACATAACAAGGGGCTCCTATCCTCTCATATATTGGCCTCCCACGAAGTGGTTTTACTAGTTTATCTTGTTAATCATCTCTGTAGTAATGCCCTGGGTATTACTATCAGTTTGGAAAATGATGTCTTGGAAGTAAGAAACATGGCTCGCTCTATGGCTGAAATCCATGGAAAGCCAGTTGGGGCAGCTCTCAGTAAGATAGCTGTAACCATGTTGGCAAGAGCTTTGTGGAAGGGTGGTCGCCGAGGCCTGTCAGCCTGCTTGCTCCCTTCAAAAGAAAAACACTAAATGAATCTCCTTGAAGAGAAACAGATCCATGAAGTTGTAATATGTCAGTGCATGTATAAAGGAAGAAGAAAATATCTTCCAACAACATCTAGAGATGACATTCTTGATTTTGAAGAGGATTGCTATTATCTTCCCTTCGATTACCTTTCTAATGAAGGGAAAATTCATGGGTATCCCAAGCAAATATAAAGAACGACCACCACCTTGAGATGTTTTTGTCACCCTCCTTGGTTATCTATCGCCTCCCCTATTGAATTCTCCTCTAGAAACATCTTGTCTTCAATTTCAGCAGCAAACATCTTGTCTGCAACCTTCATTTCCTTTTCCAAGATGAAGCCAAAAATAAAACAAGCATGAGTCCACTTTCAATGGCCGACATTTTCACATATGTCAAGTGAAAGTGAAAATGCAATACAAGCTCATTAAGAAAGGTCTATGGTATCATGAGAAAAAAAGAAAAGAAACCAACCACAAGAGAAGGAGAAACTACTTGGGGATTCAAGGATGATAAAGTGCTATCTACCATTGCACTTGGGATAATTGATCATGATGTGCATCACACTAATGAGAAGGGTGCCACTTATGATGCATAGGCAAAGGTTGATCATCTCTTTGGATCTATGGTCAAATCATGCAAAATTACCCTCCTCATGAACTTATTGGATCTCAAAATGGAGCGCAATTTCTCTCTGGTTTCTCATCTTAACTTATTTAAGAGTATGTGCACTCAACTTGTTGACATCGACAACAAACTTGATCAAGTTGTACTCATTGCCTTGCTTCTACGAAGTCTTCTTAAGGATTCATATGGCCACATTATCACCACACTTAGGCTTCTTCCCCAATCAACCTTCATTGATGTTGAAGCTACCCTACTTGATGAAGAAAATAATCTTCAAAACCACAATCCCTCTCAAGAGAAAGCCCTTTTTAGCAAGAAGAAACCTTCACATAAAAAGTACAAACCATGTTGCTTCTACAAGAAAACCAATCATCCTTAGGAGAAAAGCTGCTAAAAAACCAAGAGATATATTGATAGCAATGAAGAAAGGAGTGATGAAGAGTCAAATGAATCCTCCAAATCACATTTTGGAAAGAATATCTCTTTTAGAGCATCTCCTTTAAGCAAGACCTACCCCATGATTATAAACCCTGTTTATAAAATATCAAGGCTGCCATTTGTCCTTACAACCACCCAATACAATGGATGTTGTATGTCCATGGCACTAAAAGACATGGATGTCATATGTCCATGAAAACCAAGGGATGCAATATATCCCACACTTGGAAGCCATATGTCCAAGTTATGTCTAAGGATCCCATAGGTCCTTAGAACTTGAAAACAAATGAACTGATTGATGCCATATGTCACTAGTTCGCCATAGTTCAAACCAAAGGGTCATTAGATGGAGGGGGTGTTGAGATATCCATGCTCTATCCTTTTTTATTCATATGTATTCACTTTATCCTACATGCAAGGATCTTCTCCTAAGGTCTCATGCACTCTCATGCAAGTTCCATTTATCCCACATAGGATGCATTTTTCACTTTACTCCATATAAGGAAAGCCTCGCTTCTTTGCACAAAGCACATTGAAGTGCACTATCATTATGTCATGGAGATATTCTATGTTGGAGAGATTAGTTTGGCTTATGTGCCCACATAGGATAATGTTGTAGACATTTTCACAGAGGCTTTGACTAGGGGGAAGTTTGATGCTTTTCCCAAAGCTTTGGACTTACTTCCTTTTGTTGATTGATTTCTTTCCCCATAGCTTGTCACTTCCTTAAGCATGAGTGCCAATGTCTTATTCACCACATCACTCACTCCTAGGATGGATTTGTTGAGATATTTTGGTGGTGATGCGTGTGAACACACATAGGACTATTGAGACACTTTTTTCTCTCTTTAAGGATCCCTCCCCCTCGACTATATATATGCCTATAATCCTAATGGGTCGCTTATCTTTGTACATTCACTTAATTATACATTCAATATTGTGTTGTACTCCAAGCTTCTTCCTTGTGTTGTTTGTGTGCTTTTACAAACCTTGAACTCCAAAAAGCATGCATCAATCTCTTGTCTTTCTAAGCTCTTCTATAGGTGATGGCTTTAGCTCACTACCCTTGATGCATTTTCTTCTTAGTGTATGTGCCCTGTTGTATTCTCATTTGGCTTCATATTCTCCCATGCAGTAAGGAACAATATGCAAGCTAATGGTATCTTCCTCATGGATGCTAAGGTTCTTAGAATCATTGTATCAAGATCCTTTAGGAAGATGCTCATCCTTATGTCCCATCACTATATCAAGGATATGTAGGTTGGTCTATTGCTCTTTTTTCCATAGAGCTTCATGAAATATTTCCTAGAGTTCTTGAGGCCAAGCTTCATCCGTATCAAGTATGGTCTTTCCTATCTCATCTATTCTTAATACTCTAGGTATATGAGGATATCTATGTGCCATTTGTGGTGTGAGTTCTCGGAACACATGTTCTAGAATCCTAGTATTTGGTACGAGAATGGGCACATGTTCTATCATAGCTTAAGCAACTTCTACCATCTTCATGCACAATGCTAAGTTTTCTTGTTCTAGGTCCCCTCTCGGATATGAATTTTCATGATGCTCTAATGGGTTTAATGGCTAATCTTGATTGATGGTCAAATAAGGGGTTTCATGCTTGACTCTTTTATTTAGAAAACCACCAATAAACTCATCTACAAGATGTACAATATCTCTAAACATATGTCTATATAGTGGTCGAAACCAGGTCGATGTAGTTCTGAACAGTGTGAGTCCAAACGCTTCTTATTGGTTGAAAAGTCATTCAAACTCTAATTGGAGCACTTGCTTAAATTCCACCATGATCATATGCAGTCTTAATGCCATCATAGTGATTTTCCATGCCCTTGGCCACTTGGGAATCAAATCCTTCTCCCTAAGTTTTGTGATATATGGAATGAAAATGGAAAGAAATCTTGTTGTGTTGCTTGAGGATTAAAACATCTTTGGACATGAGATCTAAACAAAGGATTAATTCCTTTTTTGCCCCAAATTCATTTGCAAGAGTTCGCATAATTGGGAATTTGTGATTGATTTCTATCAACTTTCTTTTCTCTCATAAGTCTCCTCTAGCCTCACTTCTTTCTTGTCTTTTGCTCCCGCTTCTTTGGAGAGCAGACATGTTGCCCTACGTAGGTGTGTCTTGTTTTCTTCTTCTCAGAAACTTTTCAATACTCCCTTTTCTATCTATCTATGTAATGATAGAGATCATTTTGAGGACCCTTCATCTCTTGCACAATTATAGAACTTGACGTAAAAGTCCCAAGAGCTAAGTCGATCTAAAAGTCCCAAGAGCTAAGTTGATCCCTATGAAAAGGTAGACTTTCTTGAGCTTAGAATCTATATGAAATCTATCGACACACAATATCCTATTTAAGATGGACTTTCCATGAGGATTTGTGACTAACTCCTCTACATTTACCCAGTTCTCAGTCTCTAACTCTCCATATCATTGGTGCATTCGAGATTATCAAAAAACTCATACATGGTAGCTTTTTTTTTAGGTAATGACCTACTATGAACTTCATTGTTGGCCGCTTCCATGGAATGGGTTCATCGGAAGATTTTGATCTAATTACATTGAGATTAAATCCATTTAAATAGACTACACCTCCATGAGCATTGATACACATGAAATCAAGAGAAATACTATACCCACACTCAATCTTAGACATGAATTCCTCATATTTTGTACTTGCTTTTCACTAGAGCAAACCAATAATTCTACATCACTATTCAAATCACTAACCTCACTAAAAGTGAGTGTGTTAGAAGGAAATTGATTCAAACTTTTTTCAAAGAGAGGCAACTTGAATATTTATTTTAAGTGCGTACACCAATTGTCACTTTGTTTAGAGCTTCCTTTCCTTATTTATCAAGTTGTTATGGTATTTAGTGCCCATTTTCTATTTTTTATGATTTATGTGTCCAAGTGATGTGTTGTTTGCTCTCTTAGCTTTTGAAAATGACAAATAAGAGTAAGTGGATGGTTCATTTGTGAGTTGAAGTCCCTGAGAGGTGCCAACTAGTGTGATGAATCCTCCAAAAACTCTAATTTGTGATCTTTTGCATTTTCAACCTTTGTATACTCACTGGACAAGGATAGAAAAATGCAAAAATATGAAAAAGAAAATCTCATAAAAACACAATTTCCCTACATACAAAATCTCCATGAGAAATTGCAATCAAAGAGCAATCATGATGGATGAGGGTGATTTGAATTTCTCATGATCCTTTGCGATGGATCTAGCAGTCATGTGAGAGCAATCCTCATGGCTATTAGCCCTCATGATTTCCCAACATGATGGATTTTTTTTTTTTTACTTTTGAGGTGTGTGGGAAATTTTGATTTCTCAATCACTATTGTTATGTCTTTATTTCAATTTCTTGGAAACAATTCTTGATGGGCTTGCACCCTCACAATGGTTCATGATGATGGCAAGGGTCATGAGCGACACAATTTCCTATATGCTTTGGACAATCAGCATGTCTCATGTGTAATAGAAATGGTTGGTAGAAATCATGATAGCTGCTACTCAACACAATTGTTCACACAATGTGAAGAGGATTCTCTATATTTTGTTGTTTTTTAAGACATTTTTTGTGTTTAATGCTCCTTTCCTAGGTTTTAAGGCATGCAGATTAAGAATTTGCAAATAGTTTCAATAAAAACCTATGATTTTTCAAAAATGAGTTTCTAAAAACTTTGATCTCTAATAACTCTTCACATGCATAGTAGCAAATGACATGAAACTTTCAAGCAAGATAGTTTTTTACCTCAAGAAGCTATGTTTCAATTTTCAAGAAAAAGGGATAACCGTATACAGAGCAACAAGCTTCTAAAGTTTATTTCTCTCTCTTCTCCCTACTCTCTCTCTCAAAATCGAGTTTGATGGAAATGAGCTCACTTTCTAGAGCTATGGGCATAAAGAAAGTTGTAAAAACCTAAAATCTTGCATTGGGAAGAAGGCCAACTCTCTTTTTACCTTTTTCAATCTTCCACAATCATTTCAAAGCTCCTTTTCCATCTTCCTTTGCTACTACAAGTTGAAAATACACATAAATTGCAGGTTTTGATGATTAAAATTGACAAGATACCTTGTGAATTAAGATCTCTTGAAGATATTCTTAAACTTCCAAGCACTTACGCACCTTCAAATAGGCTCCAATAGCTTCTTCTAGCACCAACAAAGACTTAGATCCTCAGCAATGCTACCAAAGATGTTTGCCATATACCCATAAGGCATATACTGACATCAAATGGGTGATTGATAAGAACCAAATAATCAACCGAGGATCTACCTAGTTGAGAGCATGGAAACCAAGAGGAAGATCCTAAATATGAAGAGGGATGGGAGAGATGTGTTGATATATTTACGTAGTGATGTGTGTGACCACACTAGGATCGCCGGGGTACTTTTTCCCCTCTTTAGGAGGTTTTTTTCCCCCGTCTTGTATATACGCCTATTGCCCTAATGGGCTACTTATCTTTGTACATTCTCTGGTAATACATTCAGTATTGTGTGTTGTGCTCCAAGCTTCTTCTTCTTCCTTGTGCTGTTCACGTGCTTCCGCAGACGTCTAACTCCAACAATTGGTATCAAAGCAGGTCGTCGCTTCATCTAGGGCGCCGTCGGCACTCCTCCATTTGCAGTCTCAAATTCGCACGAAATTTGGTGAGCATACTCAAGGTGTTTCAGAGTACAAAACAGCTTCGTTCTGTGGTGCCAAAATCGCGATCTGAGCTCGTTTCGGCCTCCAAATGCATTATCGCAGCGCTTGTGTAGGTTATTTCATCTTTTTGTGTCAAAGCTATATACCAGTTTTTGTTCACCAATTTAAGCGTCTCGAAGTCTGCTACAGGTCTAGCAAAACTCGTTGGGCAATTCTGTTCAACTTTTTGAGACACAATCAATTTTCTGCATCAAGATATTTTAGTCACCGGCCATGGTTGAAAGCAGTGATGTATTCTGTATGTTGGCTATTGAGGATAAGTAGGATGGTACCAACTACCCATTATGGGCTTATATGATGTAACATGTATTGGTTGCAAAAGGATTGTGGAACATTGTGCAGGGTGTTGAAAGACGTCCTGTTACACCTCTAACTATAGGTACTGCAAATACAGGTGTTGGAGCTGATGAAGATGGTGTCGAAGATGATATTCCGCAAATTCCTGTTCGTGCTGCTATTTCTGTTGCACCTACTGCAGAACAGATTCGCTTGGATCGCAGAGATGCCCAGGCACATGCATTGATAGCTTTGTCTGTCAAATTTGCCATTATTCCTCACATTCACTCTTGCAGAACATCCAAGGATGCTTGGGATACACTTACCACATTGTACCAAGGTAGGAATGAGGCTCGTGTTGCTTACCTCCGAAAACAGTTGGAGAGTGAGCACATGAATGAAGGTGATTCTATGGACAGTTTCCTAACAAAGATCAAAGACTTGAAGGAAGAGTTGATTTCTGCTGATGAGGTTAAACCACATAGCTCACTTGTGCAGACCGTTTTGAATGGTCTTCCTGATTCATATCAGAGTTTTGCTTCTACTCTTCGGTTGATAATGAAAGGCAATCCAAATGCCTTGTTATTTGAGGAGTTAGTCTCTGTTATGTTGCAGGAAGATCATTCCAGGCAGAACAGGTCCATTATGCGTGTTGCAGATCAAGCTTTCCTTGCTAGTCAGAAGGGCGAAGGAAAATGGAGTTCTTCTACTAGTAAGCAAAAATCTGCAAATGCTCCACATTCGAAGAACCAAGACAAAGATGAGAAAAAATCAGAAAAGCAGAAATTGTTTTGTAAGTACTGTAAAGGGAATGATCATATCATAAAGAACTGTCCAAAACTGGCTGCAAAAGAGGCAAAGAAGAAAGAGGCTGGAATGGTTGTTGTAGAAGCTCTACACCAAAAACGGAGTCTGCTAATCTTGTGCAGGAAGAAGAATGGGCGTTCACTACTGTTTGCAGTTTTGACCCATCTTCTCATGAGCAGTGCATGTCTGCAATAGACTCAGATGTTTGGTATTTTGACAGTGGGGCGACCAAACATATTACCTCGCAGTGCAGTTTCTTCTCTTCACTCGAGCCTTCCCCTATAGGGAATACTGTTACATGCGCCAACAACTCCTCTTATCCTATTATGGGAGCTGGTAAGATCAATTTGGCTATTGCTGATGGTAGTTCTTTCACTTTGTCAGATGCTTTATTTGTGCCAGGGATCAAGAAGAATCTGTTATCAGTTTCTGCATTAGCCAAGATTGGCTTGGTTGCTAAATTTGTTGATGACGGATGTATAGTTCATGATCTGTCAAATGGCGATGTTATTATTGCTTCTGGCATTTTATGTCGTGGGCTGTATAAGTTCATAGACTATGAAAGATCTGAAAATGATTTGGCATGTGCAGTAAATGATTCTCAGGCTATGTCAGATGCAAAGCTTTGGCATGCACGCTTTGGTCATTTGAATTTTGCTAGTTTGCTACGCCTTCAAAAATCTCAAATGGTGTCCTCTTTGGCCAAACTTGAGGCACCTGAAAAATATGTTTGTGAAGGTTGTATTTTGGGCAAAATGCAGCGTTCCTCCTTTCCAAAAGATGGTTCAGTTCGGGCTACACAGAAATTGCAGCTTGTACATAGTGATGTCTGTGGTCCTATGTAGACACCCTCTTTTGGAAATTACCTTTACTTCGTCACTTTCATTGATGATTTTTCCAGGCATGCATGGGTATATCTACTCAAAGCAAAGTCCGAAGTGTTCATGTGCTTTAAACAATTTTTGGTTTTGGCTGAAAATCTGTCAGCATGTAAAATGGGAACCCTCCATTCTGATTGGGGGGGGGAATATATGTCTTCTGATTTTAATGCATTTCTGGCTGAACGTGGGATAAAACACCAATGTACAGTGCCGTATACACCTCAACAGAATGGAGTTGCTCAACGAAAGAACATGTCACTCATGGAGATGGTGAGGTGCATGGTCAAGAGTCAAGCTTTACCACATAGTTTCTGGCTTGAGGTTGTCATGTGTGCAACATATGTACTGAACAGGTGTCCCACTAAAGTGCTGCAGTCTATCACTCCATACGAGGCTTGGCATGATCCCAAGCCATCTGTTGCTCATCTGCGTGTTTTTGGTTGTTTGACATATGCACTAGTGCCTGAACAACATCGTAGAAAATTGGATGATAAGGTAGTAAAATGTATTTTTGTTGGCTACAGTTCTGAAAGTAAAGGCTATCATCTGTATCATCCACAGACTAAACACATTTTGGTTAGCCATGATGTTGTCGTTGTGGAAGATGTTATTCAGCCATTGCTTTCATGTACTAAGGAGACCTCTGTTAGCTCCAAAGACATGTATGATACTTTGATGCCTCTTTTTACAGGTGGACAGTCTAGTGCTGGTCCTAATGAGGAAACTTCTCAGCCTTTGCAGGTTTCATATGATGATGCAGATCATTCCATTTCTGATGCAGATTTTTATGATGCACTTGTTGATGAGAGAGCTGATATTGAGCAGGCAAAAACTATGCCAAAATGGTTGGTGCAAACTTTGGGTGATAGGAAATTAGATGCACCTTTGTCATATCCCACTTGTTCAGGCTCTCATAGTGCCTCCTTTGCATCAGATTGCTATGCTATGGTTGCGTCTAGTCTCTGTGATGAGAATGAGCCTGTTTCTTTTGATGAAGCACAGAATTCAGAAAATTGGATGGCTACTATGCAATCTGAATATGATGCTATAATGAAGAATGGTACATGGTCTTTATGTGACTTTCCTCTTGGCAAGAAGGCCATTGGCACTAAGTGGGTATACAAGCTGAAGCGTAAACCTGATGGTAAAGTCGACAGGTATAAGGCTAGGCTTGTTGCAAAGGGTTATGCATAGGAAAGAGGCATTGATTTTGATGAGACCTTTGCACCTACATGCCGTATGACTACTGTTCGGAGCATTTGTGCACTTGGAGCCCATCATGGTTGGAGTGTACATCATTTGGACATTAAAACAACATTTCTGAATGGTGACTTGCATGAAGAAGTGTATGTTTTTCAGCCTCGTGGCTTTGTGCAAAAAGGGCATGAAAACTAGGTGTGCAGGTTAAAGAAGGCATTATATGGTTTAAAGCAAGCACCACATGCTTGGTATGAGAAGATACATGCCTATCTTATTGCACATGGTTTTGAGAACAATCCAACTAAAAACACCTTATATGTTAAGCGTGCTAATGATGTGCTTCTGATCATTGTTGTCTATGTCGACGACATACTGCTCACTGGTCCTATTGAGAAGCATATTGCTGATTTCAAGGTTGATTTGCATGCCTCATTTGAGATGTCTGATTTGGGGCATTTGCATCACTATTTGGGCATTCAGTTTATGCAAGTTGATGGTGGAATGGCTTTGTGTCAAACGAAATATATTGACACATTATTGCAGCGTTTTGGCCTTGAAGATTGTAAGCCTATTGTCACTCCTATCGAGACAGGTTTACGATTGAGTCTTCATGATGCTGGAGATGCATTCAATGTTGTTCTCTATTAGCAGGCTGTTGGATGCTTGATTTACTTATGGATTACTTGGCCAGATATTCAGTTTGCTGTCTCACAGATGAGTAGGTTTATGCATTGCCGAGGAGTCACGCATTGGAAGGCAGTTAAGCGCATCTTTTGCTACTTGAGTGGTACTCGACTACTTGGGTTGTTTTATCCCAAGGGGGGATCACTACCGCCAGATTTACATGCTTTTTATTGGGCTGGTTGCTATGACACTCGTGTGTCCACCAGTGGTTTTTGCTTCATGCTTGGTAGCTCATGTATATCTTGGTTGAGCAAGAAGAAGCCTATTGTGGCCACTTCCAATTGTGAGGCTGAGTATAGGGCAGCTTTCACAATCATTGTTGAGTGTGTGTGGCTGAGATGCCTTATGGCTGATTTGGGTGTTGGCCAGTCTTCTGACCACCATCATCTTCACTAACAGTCAGAGCGCATTGGCAGTTGCGAGGAACCCTGTGTTCCATGCTCGCACTAAGCACATTGAGGTGCATTATCGCTATGTCAGGGAGAGGTTCTCTGCTGGGGAGATCAGCTTGGCATATGTGCCCATGTAGGAGAACATTGCAGACCTTTTCACAAAGGCTCTTCCTAGGGAGAAGTTTGAAGCTTTCTGCAAAGCTTTGGGCTTACTTCCTTTTGTGGAGTGATTTCCACATAGATTTGCACTTCCTTATACATGAGTGCCAGCTCCTTGTTCAACACATCACTCCCAGGGGGGATTTGTTGATATATTTAGGTAGTGATGTGTGTGACCACACTAGGACCGCCAGGGCACTTTTTTCCCTCTTTAGGAGGTTTTTTTTCCCCCAGCTTGTATATATGCCTATTGCCCTAATGGGCTACTTATCTTTGTACATTCTCTAGTAATACATTCAGTATTGTGTGTTGTGCTCCAAGCTTCTTCTTCTTCCTTGTGCTGTTTGCGTGCTTCCGCAGACATCTAACTCCAACAAGATGAAGATTAATTTTGGAATTAATAGGATAAAGACTTTTTAGAGGCAATATCTATGCATGCTTCATAGAGCCCCCTTTTGTCATATGAAAACATGCAAAATAACATGTTCTACATGCTTTAATGTTTGAACCTACAAACAATAATACATGAATAGAAAAAATAGATTTCAAAATTTTTTTAGCATAGGCAATTCAAACTCATGACCTGCCAGCTAGGATTGCAATGGGATAACCAGATGTTTAAAAATCCATGTTTGAAGATTATTTCTAATCCTCCCTCTTAGGGTGTGGTTCAAACGTCTCCTACCTATCACTTTATAACATTCTTCCTTGCTTGGTTGATCATTTTCCTCAATGATCAGCCCTTGAACTCCCTATGTGCCCTTGAATTGATGCCATCACCCTCATGGAGTCTCTTGAACCTCTTATTTGCAACTTGGGTATCTTGATCCCCTATTCTCAACTTAAATATTGTGAACCTCATTCTCAGCCATGATTTCTATCTTGGATCTTGAATCAAGCATTCACTTAAGGAAATTTCATTTTTGAGATATTTATAATGTTACTTTACACGTCTCAATCCAACCTATAGATTGAGATATACACTCCAATCTTTGTTTGAAGCAGTTCACAAAGTGTCGTGGGCCTTTTTTTGTATCTTTTTAGATACCATAGTGCCCAAACACCTTTTCTATAGGCCATTAGGTTCCTTGCAATCTTTTTGGAATTTATCCACCTTGACCAAGTCTATTTCCTAGGCTCATATACCAATGTTGTATCTATAGGAGATTTGAACTTGCCACCTACGAGCTAGGAGTCCAATAGGCTAACCACGTCCCCAAAAATCCATGGCTGAGGATTAGTTCCTAATCCTCCCTCTTAGGGTGTGGTTCAATCATCTCCTACCAATCACAAACGTTCTATCGGGGATGGCCTTATCTTGTTCTAGAGCTCTTTATGTGTGCATGGAGCCACCAATGCAAGGGAAAGATGCCCAAAGACATGTATATTCCCTTGGAACATTGTTTTTTCATCATAGCAAACCCAAAAGAGCAAGGGAGAAGGAGAAAAGTCAAGAAAAAGGGAGAATTGTGAGATAAGAAAGAGTTCACTTATTACGATGTCAAAAAGTCTATAAAGTTCAGCTCTCGTTGAAATTTATAAAAAAATAGACATGCTTATTTATATCAAGATGGAGAGGCCTAATTAACAATATTACTACACTACTTGTAATCTATTTTAACCATATAAGCTATTGTAAAGATGGTCTATCCCATAGAGGTACATCACATATAAGCTATTGTAAAGATGGTCTATCCCATAGAGGTACATCACAAAGGATGATGATGATTTCAAAACATTTTGGCATGCACTATGCCTCGTCTTGCTTTTGCATGTCGCTTTGCCCTCATTTAATTGCCTCTGATCCTTTACCAAGTCTTGCATGCTCAATGGTGGAAGTCATAATGGAATTGTTCAGACACACCTAAATGATGTTAAGGAGATAAATTCTTATTATTATGCATGTGAAGCTTATAATATGGGATTGCATGAAGTTTCTACCACGCTGCTATTTTGAGTAAGACAAAATTTTTCCAACAATATTCCCTTGTCTCATCAACCTTCTAATCCATTTGAAACATAAACTTGAAACTTATTTGTGTTGCACTTATATGCCATACCTGCTCAGCACTTGTATTTTCTATTAAAATCAGATCAACCATTAGTCTCTAGAGTCAATTTTATTTGTATACTTGGAATAATTAAGGAATTTAAGTGACCCCAAATGGGATCCCAATGAATGGAGGTCTTGCACAAGATTTGTGAAGATCTCCCCCTTAGCAATCATTGGAGATCCCATGCTAGGAGCATGGATCCCGCCATCTATGAAGGAAAGATTCAACTTTGTTTTTTGGAGACCTTGACATTGAGAACTCCTAGATAAATGGAAGAATGTTTTTGAGCATTCTTAGAGATGAGTAGAGATCATTGCCAAGCATCAATTTGATTATATATGGACTGCTTGATTTAACTCTTGTTGGTTTGTGACAAAAAAATCCTACTTTCAGCCACAAAAATTCATGTCTCAAGAAAAGATCTAGTGATAAGATCATGCCCCAATCCAATTTGAATGTATGAAAGATCCCTTTCCCTCTCCTAAGATTTTATATGGTGTGGAGGAACAAGTCAATAAGGGGAGGAGTTTTGACAAAAATTAGCAACCCTTCATTCCACAAGATCTTGGATCCTTGGATAGGATCTTGCCAAGATTTCAAGGATCCAATGGCCACCTTGGAGAGAAGATGTTATAGAAACCCATGTTTGTGGTTGGAGATTTTCTTTCAGGAGTGGAAATCATTGTGATTAAATCACAGGGTGCCAAATCTTAATCTTACAAAATTCATGGCCTTTCCAATAATAGTTGAGGTCCCATGCTTACTTTTGAGGTGCAATTATCACTCTTGGAGACTTGGACATAGTGTTTTAGGACTTTTTCTTAGAATAGGTGGAGGGGAATTCAATTTTTGGAGGTAATTTCCCATGGGATCCCCCAACAGGATCCCTAGATTGAAGAACCAACCACAAATCATAGTGCTCCATCTTGGGTAAAAGGATATTCCAAACTTAGGAGGGTTTGAGACAACAACCTTAAAGAGATATAGGATTATCTTGTTGATTGCAGGAGAGGTTAAGAGTGGATAAAGCATGCCTATTTTGAAACTGCATAAGCACTTTGCATTTGAGATTTTGGAAAGTCAAAATTGTTTGCCTTAGAAGGTGGGATACCTAATAATATAGTTTCAAATTTTTCTTCATTGAAGAAATTTTCACTTCGACAAACATATATCCTACAAGACAATTGATTGAAGGTGCAAGGAAATTAAAGCCAATATGTTCTCACAGATCCTTGGATCCAAGTGCATGATCCTTGAGATCCCACCCTCCTCACTTCGAAGCCTCAAAACTATTGTTAAATGGCTTGGATTGTACATACTTTTTCAAGGACCCCTCCTAAGTATCAAAACTAAAATTTGAGCCGCACTAGAGTCTAAAGATCATCCATGAGATCCTAAATAGAGATCCCCTCAGGATACCTATCTCTTGTGAGGGACCCCATTTGAGAAGAACCATTGCACTACAACTTACATTGTGAACTAAAGTCTTTGAAACACCTTTTCACAAAGTCATCAAGCCCTTGTGCAATTGAACTAAGGCTTTGAGATCCCTATCTTGAGGTTCAATAACCAAGGATCTTGAAGCTTCTAAGACTGTAGGATGTTGGAAAGCAAACATAAGAGAAAGGATTATGTAATTGATGGAAAATACTCACAAATTGGGTGCAACAAGATCCCTCTATAGGATCTAGAGGCACAATAGTAAGATCTCTACCTCTAGATCTTGGAAGGAGATTTTGGTCCACAACCTGAGTTTGGTGGCCATGGTTTGAGGCTTAAAAAATATCATATATAATGCTAGGAATATATTGAAAGATGGAAAATTCAAAATTGTGTGATATTTTCCTACCTGAACTCTTCCATGGGATCCCTCACAAGAGATCTTGCCACCTTGAGTTTTGAAATAAACCTTTTCAAAAATTATGGAAGGCTTACAAATACACCCTAGGGTAGTTAAAAGTTGTATTTTGTGGGATCTCTAGGATCCTACCCTTTTATTGTTGGATTTTTCCTTAAGTCATATCATGGATTGTTGGTGCCAACTTTTATAGTACGCTTGTACCATCCAAAATACACCGAATTTTGGAGGAGCGTGATAACACACCTCATTGAAGGAACCCTAGTGCCCAACCTTGGTGTGAAACTCATCTAGAGACCTTGGGATCCATTGGTAGTCCCTTTCTTGGACCTAGTTCCTAGTGACTCGATTGCTCCCATATGAAGAGAGATAGAGGGAATAAGTAGATCTTCACCCATGAGTACAAATGAACAATACCAAGTGTGTGTCCCATGTAAGAAGATGCTACATGAAGATTCTATAATCTAGTAGTGGATTAGTACTCTGATAAGTGCACTCATCATGGATGGCCAGTGTTTGTCAATGGTGTTCGTAGGACCATCATCATCTCGACTCATGATCTTGAGAAATAGACACCTCATGTCTTTAGAAATGGGCCAAATCCATCGATTGTGCTTATTCCTCTAGTAAATCCTATCTTGCTGATGTCACCTATCCAAATTCTTGTGACAAAGATCCCATTTGTTAGATGTCCAATCAAACCTATAATGCAACATGTGAGACTACCTACCACCTATACCTCTAGTAGAAGGATTTTAGCTATCTGGACATGATCTAGGGAGGAGGATTCACCATTTTCAAGTAGTAAAATGTGCATGAATTCTATGAGTTATGGTGAACCAAGAGAGCATGAAGTAGAATTTAGGCAAGTTCTCATGCCCAACCAAGTAGAAGAAACTTTCACATAGTTCAACACCTTTGGATTGACACTATGACAAGAAGCTCTTGCTTGGTTCTAGTCTCTCTCAAAAATGGGACACTTTAGAAACATAGGTGAACTCTATTGGAAACAATTTCAAGAATAGTCCAAAATCTCCACAACTATAGAATATGATATTTTTTATTTAGAAAATTCCTCAAAAATGGAGCATGGGTAGCGTTGCTAGAATAATTGCCTCGCAAATCATTGACGTGGGTCCAAATCCCCATTACGGTGCAGTGTTTTATCACAATAGTGTTTTTTGTTATTATCTGTATGCTTTTCAATTTAGAATCGCTAAATTTAGTGATTTGTAGACTTGTCTTTTTTCTCTAGCTCTATGCTTTTAGATCCATCACTTGGAGTTTCAAACACTATATAATCATGCTCTTGGGTAACTTCTAAATCATCAACTCAAGGCACGAGTGCTCAATGCAAGTTGGAGGTGATCAAGGAGGAGGTCCTCTACTTGGAGGAAGTGTTCTTACACACTTGGAGGAGGTGTGCACTACTCTTGGAGTATTTGGAGGAGTTAGTGTTAGCCAACCATTAGCACATTGCTGAGTTTATGTGAGTAACAAGTCTATTCCTATCCTTAGTTGTTTCTTCACTAGTTTCTATTTTAGGTTAATCAAAATTAGGGTTTTCTATGAAAAGGTTCTAAATTGCTCATATTCTCCATACTCACACACATACACACACACACTCTTCATACCTCTTAGACACTTTGCCACAATTTCTTGTATCTAGTTCCTATTTTTGCCTAGATTCAGATCTTGTCAATTTGTATCATATTCGCACATTGTAATTTGACATTGGAATATAACATAGTGTAGATGAGCATCCCAACTTATTGTACACTTTAAAAACTTTTCTACTCTTTCTCTATCTCTCACTCATCTCTTTTTGAGTATTAAGGTGTGTATGCTAAGCTTCATGTGTTGGAAGATCCTGTAAACTTGTAATTAATTATTATAGAGGCCCACTCGACTTCCAACATTTGGTTTTAGAGCATAGTTGACATACACCCTTAATAAGGTGAGTGACTATAGACTTGAGAATGAAGACAATCTTGAAGAAATGTCATACTATCCAATGTGGAGTCCTATGATGATGAATCTATTAGTATCAAAGGACTTATGGAATATTGTAAATGGAACTTATCCAAGGCCAAGAAAAGTCAGAGAAGATGTTGCTTCATCTTCTAGAAGACCTGTTGTTCCTGTTTCTGCTCAACAGGAGGTTAGTGAAGAAGAAGGAACTACTTCATCATCAAGAGTCCATGGTACTACTACAAAATTACTTCCTACATAAGAGCAATCTAGATGGGATTGAAGGGATAGAAAAGCACTTTCATATATTTCTGTGGGAGTCAAGAGGGATAGTATACCCCAAATCAGGTAATGCAGAACCTCTAGTGAGACTTGGTTGGAGTTAGAGAATCTCTATCGGAGTAGAAACCATATTAAGAAAGCTCATCTTAGGAGACAACTAGCCAACACAAGGATGAAAGTTGGTTAGTCAATTAAGCCACATATTTTGAAGCAGAAAGACTTACAAACTCAGTTACTCAATGTGGAGTCAATATTTTAGATGAAGATATGGTAAACACACTTCTAAAAGCTTTTTTTTGCTTCTTTATCTCTCTCTACTAGAGATAGAGAGATTTCATTTGAAGAGCTACAGTTCTTGTTACTTCAAGATGAAGATCAACAAAAGAGTATAGACGAGAATGATGAAGCCATGTTATCATCATCAATGGGTGAGGAGAAGAAGGACACAAAGAAGGGAGAAGAAGATTCATCAATCCAAGAAGGAAAGTATGTCTTCTAGTCCTTCCCCTAATGCTTCCTCTACACCCAAAGAAAATTCTTTGACTACATCTGATTCAAAGAAAGGAGTATGTGATTACTGTAAGAAACCAAGTCATTTCATAGATATGAAGAACAAGGGTTTTTAATGAGAATAATAAAGCATCACATAATAGTGTTGAAGATGAATCAAAACCTAAATCTTCAAAGGAAGAATAGGATAGTTGTTGAAATGATGCATACTATGATGTCATCCAAAAGTTTTGGTTTGATGCACTACATTTAACTAATCACATTCTAAATACGTCTTCCACAAAATCTTTAATGGTCATTACACCTTATGAAGCTTATTATGGGAAGAATGCCAATGTGATTTACTTCAAAGTATTTGGTTCCCCAACTTATGTTCACATTGAGAAGAAGGATCATGGTAAGCTTGATGTAAAAGCCATTAAAGATGTCTTTATTGGTTATGCAATTGAAAGCAAAGAATACAGATTCTATGTTCCAGATACAAGTGATATCCTACTCTCACGCAATGTCTATATTGAAGAAAGTCAAATTTATGATAAGAAGGAAGAGATTCTAGATTTCATAAAAGCGGATGAATATGCATTGTTTCAGAAGGAATTTGGATTCTTATATTCAGCCTTACAAGGGGGGTGATGAACCTTCTCAAACCCTAAGAAATGCACTTGATAAAGGTGAAGAGAGAGTTTCGTTACCTAGATTAGTACCTAGTCCATCATCACTACTTCTTGAACTTCTCACTTATGAAGCTGGAGAAGGTTCCAAAGTTCCAGAAGAAAGAGATACTAAAGAACTAAAAAGGATTCCACCACTTTTCAAGAATATGCCTAAGTGGTTATATCAAACCTAGAAGGATAATGGTATAAAGGAATGCACTAGAAGAACCAAAAGTCAAACAAAGAGACAACAAACAAACCGAGTAAATTATGCAGAGCATTTTGAGATTCATAATATCTTAGCTCTTACTTCAGTTGAGAATGAACCAGCTAGTGTTTAAGATGCACTACATAGTCCTGTATGGAAGAAAGTTATGCAAGAAGAGATTGATTTTATTCATAAGAATCAAACGTGGAAGCTCTGTGAGTTACCAAAAGGTAAGAAATCTATTGGTGTTAAGTGGATCTTAAAAATCAAAAGAAAAGCAGATGGTACTATTGACACGTATAAAGCAAGATTAGTCATCAAACGTTAAACACAAAAGAAAGGTATTGACTATGATGAGACTTTTGCACCTACATCTAGGATGATAATATTCAGGACAAGACTTTCTTTAGCTACATTCTTTGGTTGGAAAGTATACCAGTTAGATGTCAAAACTCCATTTCTTATCGGTGATCTACATGAAGATGCTTATGCTCAACAACCAAAAGATTTTGAAGAGACAAGTAAAGAGCATTTAGTATGCAAGATTATCAAAGCTTTGTATGGACTAAAGCAAGCACCAAGAGCTTTGTATGAGAAGATACATGTCTATCTTCTATATATTGGCTTTGAAAACTCACATGCGGCTCCCACTCTTTATGTTAAAGCTGCGAAAGATTTTTTGATTATTATTATTATTATCATATATGTTGATGATATGATCATGACATGTCCCAAAGATTCAAACCTTCAATATTTTAAAGCACATATTAAGCATATATTTGATGTAAATTATTTAGGCATTTTGGAATTGAATTCATGTACAAATATGAGTGTATCTATGTGACATAGCTAAAATACATTGAGAAATTATTGGAAAGGTTTGAGATGATAGATTCCAAGCCTATGCAGACACCTATGGATGTCAACGTGTCATTACAGTTGGAAGCATATTCAAAACCATTTGATGCTACAAGCAGTTGGTTGTTGGATATATCTATGTAATACACATCTGGACATTTAGTTTGTAGTTTCTCAAGTATCCAGGTTCATGCACAATCTGCTTAAGATTCATTGGAAATTTTTAGATATTTGAAGGGAACTTCCAATTATGCTGTGGTATTTTTGAAGCCTTCACATTGCTTACTTAAAGTTTTTTATATTTTGATTGGGTAGGTAATAAACACTTAAGAAGAAGCACAAGTGGATATTGTTTCTATCTATGAGATTGTGTTATCTCTTAGTTATCCAAGAAACAGCCTACATTTGCTACATCTTGAAGTGAAGCCAAGTATAGAGCTAGGTTTACAGCTACACTTGAATCAATTTGGTATCTTGATGTTCATATTCATCTTCTACTTCAGATATTTTTAGAT
Source organism: Ceratopteris richardii (assembly GCA_020310875.1). Lineage (NCBI taxonomy): Eukaryota > Viridiplantae > Streptophyta > Polypodiopsida > Polypodiales > Pteridaceae > Ceratopteris > Ceratopteris richardii. Next base: position 116,500,277 of record CM035438.1, on the reverse strand, counting down.
ATTCAAAGTGCTATTTCTATTGCAAAGAATCTTGTTCATCATGTTAGGAGAAAGTATATAGAGTTTCATTACCACTATATTCAGGAATACCCTAAGAAGTACATTGAGCTAGTCTACATACCTACGAGTGAAAATGATGCAGATAATTTTACCAAAACATTGACTAGAGGAATTCACCAAAAGTTTGCATGTTATTAAACCTTATACCATTATGACATTGAAGGGGGGGTTATTGGAAACAATGTCAAGAATAGTCCAAAATCTCCACAACTATACCATTTGATGTGTATTGTTTATAATAATCCACAACAAAGAAGTGTGGAAAGCTTGGCTATAATAATTTCCTCTCAAATCATCGATGTGGGTTTGAATCCTTATCACGGTGTAGAGTTTTACTGCGATAGTGTTTTTCTACTATCCTTGTGCTTTTCAATTCGGGATCGCTAAATTTAGTGATTCTTGGTTTACTTGGAGTTACAAAAAATATATCATCATGCTCTTGGATCACTTCTAAATCATCAAGTCAAGGCACAATGAGTGCTCAACACAAGTTGGAGGTGATCAAGGAGGAGGTCCTCTACTTGGAGGAAGTGTTCTTACACACTTGGAGGAGTTCTGCACTACTCTTGGAGTATTTGGAGGAGTTAGTGCTAGTCAACCATCAGCACATTGTTGAGTTATTGTGAGTAACAAGTTTATTTCTATCCTTACTTATTTCTTCACGAGTTTTCGATTTAGGTTAATCAAAATTAGGATTTTCTACAAAAGAGTTCTAAAGTGTTAATATTCTCCATATTCACACACACACACACACTCTCTTCATAACTCTTAGGCACTTTGCACGCAATTTCTTATATCTAGTTTTTATTTTTGCCTAGATTCAGATCTTGTCAGTTTGTATCATATTCACACATTCTAATTTGACATTGGAATATAAGATAGAGTAGGTGAGCATTTTAGCTTATCGTACACTTTAAAAACTTTTCTATTCTTTCTCTATCTCTAACGCATCTCTTTTTGAGTATTAAGGTGTGTATGCTAAGGTTCATGTGCTGGAAGATCCTATCAACCTGTGATTAATTGTTTTTGAGGCCCACCCCACTTTCAACAATCTCCTATAAGCATTCATTATTGAGGATTTATGCATCATCCTCACCATGAGATCTAGAATGAACTTCATTTTTAGGTGCATCGAATCACATCCAACATGTATGCATAAGACAACTTATCTTTTCATGGAGCTCGAAATTGTGGATAGTTGAGCTAACTCTTGTTGATGAATCATTTCCATTGCAGGCTAAGGAACGCCAAGTGGTTATAGCTTCTTGCTATGGGAAATTAGCCTAGATGTTTCTAGAGGAACACATGTAGGTCTTTGAGATGTCGGTGATGGTTAGGATTGTTACCTTGAAACATTTTCTTCTAGGATGTATCACATGAGTTAACAAGTTGGTCAATTCACTGATGTTCTAAAGAAGATCCTTGTCTCTTTGCCTTGTTTGTTCATCAAGTATCCTATTCCTTAAATAATGCATATGGTGATGTGATGGAGTAGAGGATATTTAGAGCTTATTTGGGTGCTAGAGATGCTGCTAGGTTATTTATGAGAAATTATTTTCTGAAATCAATAAGAATTCCATACAAACCTTGAATGCATTGTTCTCAATTCCATGTTTCCAAGTTTGTGAATTGTGGTAAGTTTTTTCTTCTTTCTACCAATTGCCTATGTGTACTAAACCTCTTTCAGAGGTTGCATCATATGCTGGAGACTGTACAGGCGATGGCCATGAGGTTGGTGCATCAGGTATGTGTAAGTGAACTTCCTCATACATTTGTTCATATGTGTGCACTCTTTCCTGAAGATCTTTGACTTTCTCTTGATACTTTCTAATTGTATCACATTTCTCCTCTATGAGAGCTTCCATCTCAATGGGTCTATGAGCTCCTCTTCATTAATCACTGGTACAAGTGTGGGTTATGTTGTGCCTTAGCGTCCTTAAGTTGTTGCATCAAATCCAATTCTTTATTCTCATATTCCTCTTTTTTTTATCTTAATTGTTCCTCAAACTATGCCCTATTTGCAGGTGTTTCAAAATTAGTGTCATGGTTGGGTGCCATAGGTTCTTTTATATATGATGTCAAGCTAGCACTCATAAATTCCTCAAGCTGTTGGAGTTAGACGTCTGCGGAAGCACGCGAACAACACAAGGAAGAAGAAGAAGCTTGGAGCACAACACACAATACTGAATGTATTACTAGAGAATGTACAAGGATAAGTAGCCCATTAGGGCAATAGGCGTATATACAAGCCGAGGGAAAAAAACCTCCTAAAGAGAGAAAAAAGTGCCCCGACGGTCCTAGTGTGTTCACACACATCACTACCTAAATATATCAACAAATCCCCCCTGGGAGTGATGCTGTGAACAAGGAGCTGGCACTCATGTATAAGGAAGTGCCAAGCTATGTGGAAATCACTCCACAAAAGGAAGTAAGCCCAAAGCTTTGCGGAAAGCTTCAAACTTCTCCCTAGGCAGAGCCCTCGTGAAAAGGTGTGCAATGTTCTCCTACGTGGGCACATATACCAAGTTGATCTCCCCAGTAGAGAACCTCTCCCTGAAATAGTGATAATGCACCTCAATGTGCTTAGTGCAAGCATGGAACACAGGGTTCCTCGCAACTGCCAACGCGCTCTGACTGTCAGCGAAGATGGTGGTGGCAGAAGACTGACCAACACCCAAATCATCCATAAGGCGTCTGAGCCTCACACACTCAACAGTCGCTGTGAAAGCTGCCCTATACTCAGCCTCACAACTGGAAATGGCCACAGTAGGCTACTTCTTGCTCAACCAAGATATACATGAGCTACCAAGCATGAAGCAAAAACCACTGGTGGACACACGAGTGTCATAGCAACCAGCCCAATCTGAGTCAGAAAAAGCATGCAAATCTGGCGGTAGTGATCCCCCCTTGGGATAAAACAAGCCAAGTAGTCGAGTACCACTCAAGTAGCGAAAGATGCACTTAACCACCTTCCAATGTGTGACTTTTGGGCAATGCATAAACCTGCTCATATGTGAGACAGCAAACTGAATATTTGGCCGAGTAATGCATAAGTAAATCAAGCATCCAACAGCCTCCTGATAGAGAACAACATCAAATGCATCTCCAGCATCATGAAGACTCAATCGTTAACCTGTCTCCATAGGAGTGGCAATAGGCTTACAGTCTTCAAGGCCAAAACGCTGCAATAATGTGTCAATATATTTCGTTTGACACAAAGCCATTCCACCATCAACTTGCATAAACTGAATACCCAAATAGTGATGCAAATGCCCCAAATCAGACATCTCAAATGAGGCATGCAAATCAGCCTTAAAATCAGCAATATGCTTCTCAATAGGACCAGTGACCAAAATGTCGTCAACATAGACAACAATGATCAGAAGCACATCATTAGCACGCTTAACATATAAGGTGCTTTCAGTTGGACTGTTCTCAAAACCATGTGCAATCAGATAGGCATGTATCTTCTCATACCAAGCATGTGGTGCTTGCTTTAAACCATATAACGCCTTCTTTAACTTGCACACTTGGTTTTCATGCCCTTTCTGCACAAAGCCACGGGGCTGAAAAACATACACTTCTTCATGCAAGTCACCATTCAGAAATGTTGTTTTAATGTCCAACTGATGTACATTCCAACCATGATGGGCTGCAAGTGCACAAATGCTCCGAACAGTAGTCATACGGCATGTAGGTGTAAAGGTCTCATCAAAATCAATGCCTCTTTCCTGCGCATAAGCCTTTGCAACAAGCCTATCCTTATACCTATCAACTTTACCATCAAGTTTACGCTTCAGATTGTATACCCACTTAGTGCCAATGGCCTTCTTGCCAGGAGGCAAGTCACATAAAGACCATGTACCATTCCTCATTATAGCATCATATTCAATAGAGGCATCAAAGTATCATACATGTCTTTGGAGCTAACAGATGTCTCCTTAGTACATGAAAGCAATGGCTGAACATCATCTTCCACAAATACAACATCACGGCTAACCAGAATGCATTTAGTGTGTGGATGATACAGACGATAGCCTTTACTTTCAGAACTATACCCAACAAAAATACATTTTACTACCTTATCATCCAATTTTCTGCGATGTTGTTCAGGCACTAATGCATATGCCAAACAACCAAAAACACGCACATGAGCAACAGATGGCTTGCGGTCATGCCAAGCCTCATATGGAGTGATAGATTGCAGCACTTTAGTGGGACACCTGTTCAATACATATGCTGCACACATGACAGCCTCAAGCCAGAAACTATGTGGTAAAGCCTGACTCTTGACCATGCACCTCGCCATCTCCATGAGCGACCTGTTCTTTCGTTCAGCAAATCCATTCTGTTGATGTGTATACGGCACTGAACACTGGTGTTTTATCCCACGTTCAACCAGAAAGGCATTAATTTCAGAAGACATATATTCCCCCCCTCGATCATAATGGAGGGTGCCCATTTTATATGCTCATAGATTTTCAGCCAAAACCAAAAACTGTTTAAAGCACATGAACACTTCGGACTTTGGTTTGAGTGGATATACCCATGCATGCCTAGAAAAATCATCAATGAAAGTGACGAAGTAAAGGTAATTTCCAAAAGAAGGTGTCTGCATAGGACCAGAGACATCACTATGTACAAACTGCAATTTCTGAGTAGCCCGAACTGAACCATCTTTTGGAAAGGATGAACGCTGCATTTTGCCCAAAATACAGCCTTCACAAACATGTTTTCCAGGTGCCTCAAGTTTGGGCAATGAGGACACCATTTCAGATTTCTGCAGGCACAGAAAACTAGCAAAATTCAGATGACCAAAGTGTGCATGCCAAAGCTTTGCATCTGACATAGCCTGAGAATCATTTACAGCACATGCCAAATCATTTACAGATCTTTCATAGTCCATGAGCTTATACAGCCAACGACATAAAATGCCAGAAGCAATAATCACATCGCCATTTGACAGATCATGAACTGTACACCTGTCATCAACAAATTTCACAACCAAGCCAATCTTGGCTAATGCAGAAACTGATAACAGGTTCTTTTTTATCCCTGGCACAAATAGAGCATCTCACAAAGTGAAAGAACTACCATCAGCAGTAGTCAAAATGATCTTACCAACTCCCGTAACAGGATAAGAGGAGTTGTTGGCGCATGTATTAGTATTCTCTATAGGGGCAGGCTCGAGTGAAGAGAAGAAAATGCGCTGCGAGGTAATATGTTTGGTCGCCCCACTGTCAAAATACCAAACATCTGAGTCTATTGCAGACATGCACTGCTCATGAGAAGATGGGTCAAAACTGCAGACAATAGTAAACGCCCATTCTTCTTCCTGCACAAGATTTGCAGACTCTGTTTTTGGTGTAGAGGCCTCTGCAACAACCATTCGAGCCTCTTTCTTCTTTGCCTCTTTAGCAGCCAGTTTTGGACAGTTCTTTATGATATGATCATTCCCTTTACAGTACTTACAGAACAATTTCTGCTTTTCTAATTTCTTCTCATCTTTATCTTCCTTCTTCGAATATGCAGAATTAGCAGATTTCTGCTTACTAGTTGAAGAGCTCCATTTTCCTTTGCCCTTCTGACTAGCCAGGAAAGCTTGATCTACAACTCGCATAATGGACCTGTTTTGCCTGGACTGATCTTCCTGCAACAGAATATAGACTAACTCCTCAAATGATAAGGCATTTGGATTGCCTTTCATCATCAACCGAAGAGTAGAAGCAAAACTTTGATATGAATCAGGAAGACCATTCAGAACGGTCTGCACAAGTGAGCTATCTGGTATAACCTCATCAGCAGAAATCAACTCTTCCTTCAAGTCTTTGATCTTCGTTAGGAAACTGTCCATAGAATCACCTTCATTCATGTGCTTACTCTCCAACTTTTTTCGGAGGTAAGCAACACGAGCCTCATACCTAGCTTGGTACAATGTGGTAAGTGTATCCCAAGCATCCTTAGCTGTTCTGCAAGAGCGAATATGAGGAATAATGGCACGTTTGACAGACAAAGCTATCAATGCATGTGCCTGGGCATCTCTGCCATCCCAACGAATCTGCTCTACAGTAGGTGCAACAAAAACAGCAGCACGAACAGGAATCTGCACAATATCATCTTCGACACCATCTTCATCAGCTCCAGCACCTGTATTTGCAGTACCTGTAGTTGCAGGTGTAACAAGACGTCTTTCAACACCCTGTACAATGTTCAACAGTCCTTTTGCAACCAATACATGTCGCATCATATAAGCCCATAATGGGTAGTTGGTACCATCCAACTTATCCTCAACAACCAACATACGGAATACATCACTGCTTTCAGCCATGGCCGGTGACTAAAATACCTTGATGCAGAAAATTGACTGTATCTCAAAAAGTTGAACGAAACTGCCGAGACGAGTTCTGCTAAACCTGTAGCAGACTTTGAGATGCTTATAATGGTGAACAGAAAAAGGTATATACCTTTGGCACAAAAAGACAAAATAGCCTGCACAAGCGTTGCGATAGTGCATTCGGAGGTCGAAACGAGCTCAGATTGCGATTTCGGCACCACATAGCGAAGCTGTTTTGATCTCGGAAACACCCTCAGCATGCTCACCAAAATTTGTATGATTCTGAGACTGCAAACGGAGGAGTGTCGATGGTGCCCTAGATGAAGCGAGGACCTGCTCTGATACCAATTGTTGGAGTTAGACGTCTACAGAAGCACGCGAACAACACAAGGAAGAAGAAGAAGCTTGGAGCACAACACACAATACTGAATGTATTACTAGAGAATGTACAAAGATAAGTAGCCCATTAGGGCAATAGGCGTATATACAAGCCGGGGGAAAAAAACCTCCTAAAGAGGGAAAAAAGTGCCCCGGCAGTCCTAGTGTGTTCACACACATCACTACCTAAATATATCAACACAAGCATGTATTTTTTATCTTTTCAAACTTATTTGAATTCCTCTATTTTCATCAGTATTTTCTTATTAAGAAAATATTCATGAGCATATATTAAATAGGAGTTTAGATGTGGCGGCCTCGAGTTGCAATGGTGCAAAGGCTATGGTTTTCATTATGGAGTGTGGCATTATTGTGGGTTCCTCTCCTTCTTGAGGTTGGGTCCTCTCAGAATGATTACCAATGAATGTTGTAGAAGGTGTTCTCCCATGTGAGGATGATGAGGTTGATTGAGTAGAAGCCAAAGAGAAAGATTCTTCTGTACTTACAAAAGGTATCAATATTTTTTGTTTTCTCTTGGATGTCTTTGTTTTATCTTTTTTTTTCTCTTAATTTTCTTTGCAGCTTTGATGGATGGAGTAGGTTTTGTTTTTTTTTTTTGTAATACTTGACCATTTTCTTGATCAATACTTGTGGTTGTTGATTGCAAATACCGCAACAAACTCTTCTTCCCATCCTATGACTTCGAATTTGAGAGCTCCAATAAATTTTGCAACGTATTTGTCTTTTCTATTGCTTGATTGTTCATGTGATTATTTGATGCCACTTAGGCATATATATTTCCCTTTATTCTTTTTTGTGGGTGTCTTTGTTTGAATATAGGGAAGATGGAGCAATGCTATCAAGAATAATTGATTTCATTATTATTTAACGAGTCATGAATAATTGATTTCATTATTTAACGAGTCATGAATAATTGATTTCATTATTATTGTACCCCCAAAGAAATTATGGTTCTCCAATCTTTCCATTATCGTTAGGGTTGTCATCATGGTATATGTAAATATTGCTTGTCGCCCTATGCATTGGCTCTCTATTATGATCTATGAGCCAATAGGTTGTTATGGTTATGGCATTATCTTCTAGTAACCAGGTTGACTTTGCTATGGCAATTGGTTTCTATCTTGTTCTTCATGATGATGTAGCCTCCATGATTTTTGTGTCTACAAATGAGAAATTCAGCACAAAATATTTTTCATTATCAAACTTTGTATGAAATATGAAGAAAAGATTTATTAAGAATTTATTAGGGAAATAGTTAGTACTATGTTACAATGGTAGTATGTGCCTCTTGTGCATGGGGTATCACAATAGTGCCTATGCATGACCATGAAATGTGTCCCTATGAAGTGCATAACTTAGAAATAAAAAGTCTCCAATGGTGAAAAAAGAATATTTCTTCACATGTCTTGTGCACATGGAGGCTTTTCCTATATCGTAAGTTGCTTGTAAGATGGAATATACCTTGTCTAAAGAGAAATCAAGTGGATCCCTAAATGACACTGCAATAGTATGACTAAGGATTTCTTGTCATTTTTGGTGATTAGGGTTCACTTTAACCTTTTTTTACTAGGCATTGAATATTTTTTTCCTAATCCAATGCATGGCTTTCTATGCTCTTCTAGGTTTTCCAGGTGAGTGACCTCTAATAACATAAGCACATCATGTATATTCATCTAACATTTTGCATATTTATTATAGGAGTTGGCAGTGGGTCGTCCTCGGACGCGAACCAAAGAAGCTTATGGATATCGTCATGGATTGGCTGCAATGTTGTAGGACTTAGAGGGCCGTGGTGTGATCATTTCATAGGAGAATCTATGATGAGGTAAACTCATAGCTTGGTTTCATATTATTAGTTGTTGTTTATAAATATGATGTCAATTTGTCTCATTTTATGCATATGCTTTGTTGCAGGATTGTAGGTGTAAAGGTTTTTGATTCCCTTGAGCATATGTATGGTAGTGCTTTGCCACAATTTTGTATTACACTCATATGTCGCAATGTTGTGTTGGAGTTAGACGTCTGCGGAAGCACGCGAACAACACAAGGAAGAAGAAGAAGCTTGGAGTGCAACACACAATACTGTATGTATTACTAGAGAATGTACAAAGATAAGTAGTCCATTAGGGCAATAGGCGTATATACAAGCCAAGGGAAAAAAACCTCCTAAAGAGGGAAAAAAGTGACCCGGGGGTCCTAGAGTGTTCACACACATCACTACCTAAATATATCAACATATCCCCCCTGGGAGTGATGCGGTGAACAAGTAGCTAGCACTCATGTATAAGGAAGTGCCAAGCTATGTGGAAATCACTCCACAAAAGGAAGTAAGCCCAAAGCTTTGCGAAAAAACTTCAAACTTCTCCCTAGGCAGAGCCTTTGTGAAAAGGTTTGCAATGTTCTCCTGTGTGGGCACATATGCCAAGCTGATCTCCCCACCAGAGAACCTCTCCCTGACATAATGATAATGCACCTCAATGTGCTTAGTGCGAGCATGGAACACAGGGTTCCTCGCAACTGCCAATGCGCTCTGACTGTCAGTGAAGATGGTGGTGGCAGAAGACTGACCAACTCCTAAATCAGCCATAAGGCGTCTGAGCCACACACACATCAATAGTAGCTGTGAAAGGTGCCCTATACTCAGCCTCACTGTGATGCAAATGCTCCAAATCAGACATCTCAAATGAGGCATGCAAATCAGCCTTAAAATCAGCAATATGCTTCTCAATAGGACTAGTGAGCAACATGTCATCAACATAGACAACAATGATCAGAAGCACATCATTAGCATGGTTAACATATAAGGTGCTTTCAGTTGGACTATTCTCAAAACCATGTGCAATCAGATAGGCATGTATCTTCTCATACCAAGCATGTGGTGCTTGCTTTAAACCATATAATGCCTTCTTTAACCTGTACACCTGGTTTTCATGCCCTTTTTGCACAAAGCCATGGGGCTGAAAAACATACGCTTCTTCATGCAAGTCACCATTAAGAAATGTTGTTTTAATGTCCAACTGATGTACATTCCAACCATGATGGGCTGCAAGTGCACAAACGCTCTGAACAATAGTCATACGGCATGTAGGTGCAAAGGTCTCATCAAAATCAATGCCTCTTTGATGTGCATAACCCTTTGCAACAAGCCTAGCCTTATACCTGTCAACTATACTATCAGGTTTACGCTTTAGCTTGTATACCCACTTAGTGCCAATGGCCTTCTTGCCAGGAGGCAAGTCACATAAAGACCAAGTACCATTCTTCATTATTGCATCATATTCAGATTGCATAGCAGCCATCCAATTTTTTGAATTTTGTGCTTCATCAAACGAAAGAGGCTCATTCTCATCATAGAGACTAGATGCAGCCATAGCATAGCAATCTGATGCAAAAGAGGCACTATGAGAGCCTGATCAAGTGTGATATGATAGAGGTGCATCTAATTTGTTGTCACGCTAGGTCTGCACTAGCCATTTTGGCATAGTTCTTGCCTCCTCAATATCAGCTCTCTCATCAATAAGTGCATCATGTACATCTCCATCAGAAATGGAATTATCTGCATCATCACATGAAACCTGCAAAGGTTGAGAAGTTGCCTCATTAGGACCAACACTAAACTATCCACCTATAAAAAGAGGCAACAAAGTATCATACATGTCTTTGGAGCTAACAGATGTCTCTTTAGTACATGAAAGCAATGGCTGAATAGCATCTTCCACAAAAACAACATTATGTCTAATGAGAATGCATTTAGTCTTTGGATGATACAGGCGATAGCCTTTACTTTCAAAAAATACATTTTACTGCTTTATCATCCAATTTTTTGCAATGTTGTTCAGGCACTAATGCATATACCAAACAACCAAAAACACGCAAATGAGCAACAAATGGCTTGCGATCATGCCAAGCCTCATATGGAGTGATAGACTGCAGCGCTTTAGTGGGACACATGTTTAGTACATATGCTGCACACATGACAACCTCAAGCTAGAAACTATGTGGTAAAGCCTGACTCTTGACCATACACCTCGCCATCTCCATGAGTGACCTGTTCTTTCGTTCAGTAACTCCATTCTATTGAGGTGTATACGGCACTGTACACTAGTGGTTTATCCCACGTTCAGCCAGAAATGCATTAAAATCAGAAGACATATATTCCCCCCCTCGATCAGAACGGAGGGTGCCCATTTTACATGCACAAAAACTGTTTGAAGCACATGAACACTTTGGACTTTGCCTTTAATGGATATACCCATGCATGCCTGGAAAAATCATCGATGAAAGCCACGAAGTAAAGATAATCCCCAAAAGAAGGTGTCTGCATAGGACCAGAGACATCACTATGTACAAGCTGCAATTTTCGAGTAGCCCGAAGTGAACCATCTTTTGGAAAGGAAGAATGCTTCATTTGCCTAAAATACAGCCTTCACAAACATGTTTTCCAGGTGCCTCAAGTTTGGGCAAAGAGGACACCATTTCAGATTTTTGCAGGCATAGCAAACTAGCAAAATTCAGATGACCAAAGCGTGCATGCCAAAGCTTTGCATCTGACATAGCCTGAGAATCATTTACTGCACATGCCAAATCATTTACCGATTTTTCATAGTCTATGAGCTTATAAAGCCCACGACATAAAATGCTAGAAGCAATAATCACATCGCCATTTGATAGATCATGAACTGTACACCTGTCATTAATAAATTTCACAACCAAGCCAATCTTGGCTAATGTAGAAATTGATAACAGGTTCTTCTTGATCCCTGTCACAAATAAAGCATCTAACAAAGTGAAAGAACTACCATCAATAGTAGTTAAAATGATCTTACCAACTCCCATAAAATGATAAGAGGAGTTGTTAGAGCATGTAACAGTATTCTTGGTAGGGGCAGGCTCGAGTGAACAGAAGAAACTGCGCTGCGAGGTAATATGTTTTGTTGCCCCATTGTCAAAATACCAAACATCTGAGTAGACATGCACTGCTCATGAGAAGATGGGTCAAAACTGAAGACGATAGTAAACGCCCATTCTTCTTCCTGCACAAGATTAGCAGACTCTGTTTTTGGTGTAGAGGCCTTTGCAACAACCATTCCAGCCTCTTTCTTCTTGGCCTCTTTAGCAGCCAAGTTTGGACAGTTCTTTATGATATGATCATTCCCTTTACAATACTTACAAAACAATTTCTGCTTTTTTTATTTCTTCTCATCTTTTTCTTCCTTCTTTGAATATGTAGAATTAGCAGATTTTTTCTTACTAGTTGAAGAGCTCCATTTTCCTTTGCCCTTTTGACTAGCCAAGAAAGCTTGATCTGCAACTTGCATAATGGACCTGTTCTGCCTAGACTGATCTTCCTGCAACAGAACAGAGACTAACTCCTCAAATGATAAGGCATTTGGATTGCCTTTCATCATCAACCGAAGAGTAGAAGCAAAACTCTTATATGAATCAGGAAGACCATTCAGAACGGTCTGCACAAGTGAGCTATCTGGTATAACCTCATCAACAGAAATCAACTGTTCCTTCAAGTCTTTGATCTTTGTTAGGAAACTGTCCATAGAATCACCTTTATTTATGTGCTCACTCTCCAACTGTTTTCGGAGGTAAGCAACACGAGCCTCATTCCTACCTTGGTACAGTGTGGTAAGTTTATCCCAAGCATCCTTAGCTGTTTTGCAAGAGCAAATGTGAGGAATAATGGCACGTTTGACAGACAAAGCTATCAATGCATGTGCCTGGGCATCTCTTTCATCCTAGCGAATCTGCTCTATAGTAGGTGCAGCAGAAACCGCAGCACGAACATGAATATGCAGAATATCATCATCTTCAACACCTTTTGCATTAGCTTCAGTACCTGTAGTTGTAACAGTTGCAGGTGTGATAGGATGTTTTTCGACACCCTGCACAATGTTCCACAGTCCTTTTGCAACCAACACATGTCACATCATATAAGCCCATAATGGGTAGTTGGTACCATCCAACTTATCCTCAACAACCAACATACGAAATACATCACTGCTTTCAATCATGGCTGGTGACTAAAATACCTTGATGCAAAAAATTGATTGTATCTCAAAAGTTGAACAGAACTGCCGAGACGAATTCTGCTAGACCTGTAGCAAACTTCAAGATGCTTATACTGGCAAACAAAAACTAGTATATACCTTTTGCACAAAAAGACAAAATAGCTTACACAAGCACTTCGATAGTGCATTCGGAGGCTGAAATGAGCTTAGATTGCGATTTCAGAGCGAAGTTGTTTTGATCTTGAAAACACACTAAGTATGCTCACCAAAATTTGTGCGATTTTGGGACTGCAATGGGAGGAGTGTCGATGGCACCCTAGATGAAGCGACGACTGGATCTGATACCAATTGTTGGAGTTAGATGTTTGCGGAAGCATGTAAACAACACAAGGAAGAAGAAGAAGCTTGGAGCGCAACACACATTACTAGAGAATGTACAAAGTTAAGTAGCCCATTAGGACAATAGGCATATATACAAGCAGGGGGAAAGAAACCTCCTAAAGAGGGAAAAAAGTGCCTCGGGGGTCCTATAGTGTTCACACACATCACTACCTAAATATATCAACATGGTGCACCATAATTTTGTATTTGGTTCCTATATGGAAGTGCTTTGCCCCCGCCATTATTTGGCTCATATATGGCAATGGTTTGCCACACTCTTGTACATGCTTCATTTATGGAATATACAACTTTTTCGTACATGATTCATGGTTCATTTTGCTCATTTCTTTTATGTCTGACAATATTTTGCTATATGAAATCATGTTTTGGTTGCCATTAGAGTACACATCACAAGTACTCGGTTTTCTTTGGGCAGAGTGTATTGTCTTTTGCTACACAACATCATGGTAATGTTGCTATAGCAAGAGACAACACACTCTGCCAAAAAATAATCATGCAGATATGGTCATCGGTATACCATCGATATAACCATTAGTATAAGCGACGGTACGCCCAACATGTCGCCGGTATGGGCACCAATATGAGCGTCAATATTACCGATGCTTATACTGGCACTTATACCGATGCCTATACTGGAGCTCTATCGACGCCTATACCGACTCATACATCGACGTCGGGGCAAAAACATGCCCGTTCAATTTCTTCGATAGAAGCCTTGGTATAACCCTGATATATTGTAGTGATAGATGATGGTTATAAAAAAAAAAAATCTTTGAGGGGCCATCATATATGCGAATATGATGCTTAATTTTGTTGACTCAAAATTCAGCATGGGTGTACCCCATGTTGTAGTGAAAGGTCCCAATGAAAAAAATCCAAATTAAGAATTCCATACCTCACTTTGTGTATGTGTAATGCAACTACCCAACGATTCACTCTTATTCTATTTCTGACATCTTTTATTTATAACTTAACATTGATGAGGACATTTTGTGTAGCTTGGATGTATATTTCTAATGTTTAATGTTTTGAAAAAGCCATGCATTTTCTTTCCACTCTGAATGTTTCTCATTGTTTTTATATAAGACAACATTCTTTTAGTTAAAAAATCACACTTTATGAGATGTGCTCTTCTACAGGAAGGTAGATGCATACATAATAAAACACATATTGGATTCCTATTATTCCCATACATTTTAAAGCAAAAGGTGGCTTTTTTTTGTTTCCTTTAAGTAAATCAAAAGAAAATCGCAAAGAGATTTAAACAAAATATTATAATGAATTTTTCAATGACTTTGAATGCATGAGACATTTAAGCTTCCTAACTCAGGTATTATTATTAGTGAGACACTCTTTCTTGATGCATTGCATGCTAACTTAACCAACCTTTAAAGCAAAAACAGAAAAGTCATTTGGAGGGTGAGTAGAAGTGATAAAAATTTGATAATGAACTAGACTTTGTTAATGAACCATTGAATATATTTATATTCTATGTATATGTTTACAAGAGATTGACTTTAAGTACACCATTGATGATCCATGAATCAAATTTCTACCTCAAAAATAAAACCAGTGAACCATTTTCTTAATACATTACATATGAAGCTAGAAAGCTTTTTTTTTTTTGAGTACAACGAATTGAAAACACATTCACACACCCAACCTCGTAAGGTAGAGGCACCCATCTGTTAGGAACTCATAGATACATGTATAGCCAAGACTTGAACTCAAGACTTCCTCTTAGAGACTCAAGATGTCAAACCACTTGGCTACAGAGGCTTGAATGAAAATCTTTTGTCTTATTTTTAATGCAATAGGGGAAGTTCTATGTGTTTTGACACACCCGACCTCGTAAGGTAGAGGCACCCATCTTGGGGAGCTTCATGGACACCCACTTTGAGAACTCATGGATATGTCCAGCCAAGATTTGAACTCATGACTTCCTCCTTGAGCTTCAATGCATCAACCACTAGACTATGGAGGCTTGGACGTCACACTTATTTCTTCTTCTTCTTCCTTAAAATTTTTTAAAATAATTTAATTTTTTATTTTTTTCCCGCAATAGTCTTCCCATTGCCACTTCGTACTAGGAACTTGCCAACCCAAGAAATCGAAGCCCACAGTCGCAGATACTCGCGCGGCCATATGTACGTATAGATATCTCGTTTCCATGCGGCATCAGTGGCATTGCCACCGTGCTGCTACTATGGATACTCAGGAAAGATCTCAGGAAGGGCGGGAGAGGAACCGCCCAGATCTTCTTCTGAAGGAAGATCCCTTTGAGTTTGCTTTCGAACAAGCTTCTACAAGAGCTTGGGTGTCCTTGCACAGCGTCTTTCAGAAAACCATGCACTCTTTTCAGCATTATAAACATGGCAGACACATTGGGCTCGAAACGAAAGTGTCTCCTGATGTATCGACATGGCCACACTGTCTCCGAGAGAATCGCTTCCTGAAATATGCGTCGACGACTTTGAAGTTCGGCTCCGATGTCAAACACAAGCAGCTTGACAACGGAAATTGCAGTTGTGAACATCCCTCTCTCGACCAACTGCTGGTGCATCCTCTGGCAGTGATGTCTTACGTACCGAAGGACATAGCCCTTTTTTTAGCCGGAGCAATTGCAGGTGCAGTCGCCAGGACTATTACTGCTCCCCTGGATAGAATCAAGTTGCTAATGCAGGTCCTGTGCTATTTTTTCAATGTTGTACTTCAGCATCCTTGCATCCTTGTCATCTCCAATCAAATGCTGCTTTTGTAAAGAAGATTTCGAGATCTAATTACGTACGCAGATAAAAAAGCATCAATTTTATCATTATGGATTTCCCCTTTTAGGATTCGATGTGATTTTATGGACACGCTTTGTTCATTCTTACTTCTAGAAACGGGATTGTGAATGGTAAAGAAATTCTTTTTCGTATATAACTTCACGTAAAAGATCACATCGTAATTATCAGATTTGACGGCTCAAAAAGGTGAGCCGAACATTTGGCGACTTCGGCTCCTTTTCCCATTTGCCCATGGGAAGCTTGTATCTGAACATGGTACCTATGTTCTACCTGTACATTAAACCAAGGGATGATGGGATTTGAGCTCGTGAAAATTGGAGTAAAGAGTAACGAAATTTGGCAGTAATCATGATGCTTTTTGATGAAGTCAGAGCAAAGTGGAATATAGATATTGGATCGATACATGAAAAACACACATTGGGAATATTTTACTGATGTTAAAGTTTTTCAAACTTTAAGATTGCATTGGATATTAAAGTCATAAAAGGATCGTCTTCTATTTGAAACTGGGTAGCATGAAAGGATCATGTTTTAACTATGGTAATTCGGGTCACTATTCAAAAAATTGCCCTACATTGAAATTTGATGAGGTTGAGCCTATCCATTTGTGATAGAGAGTAAGGTCCTAGTCCTTGAGGAGGGATTTTTGACAAACAAAGGATCCCCCTTGCAGTTGCATTGTAAGTAGTGAGACCTCCAATGATTCAGTCTCATGATAATAAAGGAAAAGACCTGCTATCAGTCACCTCCTCTTGCACATGTTACTCAAGTCAAAAGTATTATAGCTAGGAGGATAGATGGAGAAGGTACAAGTAAATATCCATTAGGAGGAAATATGAGGGAAGCTCCTAAAAGAGTTATTAACAACAAGGATGTTACTGCAACAACTTATATAAAGGATTTACTTCGTGGAAAACATAGTAAACTTCAATCTTGATACTCTGTATCGCTTGGAGATGATTCTAACTTTGCATTCCCCAAATGATGAGATGATACCTAGATACTTTGACAATATGGACATTGTCTTACTAGATTTGGCTGGAGATGCTCATGGATTCCCCAAACATTACTCAACCAATGACATGAAACTAGCCACTTGGAATATTCAAGGATTAGGACAATATGGTAAATGGGTAAGGCTATGGAGATGGATTATAATTTATTTGACACAATCTTGATGTTATCGCCATAGAGGAACATAAAAAGCATGATTATGATGGCTTGATTGTGCACGCAAAAGATTTCTAATTGTTGTACAATGGTATGAAAGATAGATATTTAAGAAAACTTTTCATCATTACAAAGTGTCTTTAATCAACTCGGCTCTTAAATGATCCAAGTGATTTGCTTTTGTGCATTTGAATTTGCAAGGAACTCCATACATCCACATTAAGATATATTTACTTGGCAAGATTTGCTACATGCCATCCAACATTGTTGTTTGGCTCACCCTCATGTGGAAGGAGGTACACATGTTAATGTGTCAGGATTTCAATATGGTTGATACCGAGCTTGATTGCAACACTATCACTTCTATATTGGCCCCCCAAGGAAAAAGTCTTTGGGTATCAATTATAAATGAACTCAATTGTAAAGATTTGTGGAATGAGAATCTTATTGGGGGATGTACTTGAGATATACCTTCCACTCAAGATCTCATAAAAAAGTTACGAGCAGTTTGGATCTTTGTTATGTATGGACCCTTATTTTTTGGAGATTCACAATGCTCATGTTCATTTGAAAGCCGAAAGGTATTTGGAAAATGGACGTGGTATAATTTTACATGCCCCATTGTGTACCTCTTCGCATATGTTAAACACTATATTGGCAAGCTTCAAATGGGGGACTACTTTGCTGAGATGGAATGAAAGACAACGTTATGTGGAAAACTCGTTTGGTTCTCTATCACCATATTGGTTCTTTCTTTCCAACCCCCATCAGCTTATACAATGGGAGTTGTAGGAAGATATCTCAATAATAGAGGATTTCACCTCTTTCCAAATGTTATTATATATTGCGACTAAATCACGATTTTTTGCTGAAAATATAATCATTTAAATCATTCTCGATTTAAGTCTCTATCAAGTTTCAACGATTGTTATTATGATTTTGTTTAATTATATATACTAAAGGTAGCCTTAGGATATGTGCATTTTTCATGCTTATTTGTTGACCGTTTTATTTCGGTAGTATGTAAAGGCTTCTATCTTGATCTTATAATGTTGTATGTATTACTCTATGTGATGTATATATGTGAAATATCTACATCCTCTTTGTCGTATAAAAATAAAAATCTCTTCAAAGGGATAAAAACGTCGATTTTTATTTTGGGTTTGAATGATCTAAGCAATTTAAACGGCTAAATCTCGATTTAAATCTCATGGTTTAAATCTCTTGGTCATAGTACATACTATGATAATGAGGCATGGGATTTTTGTTCTTTCCTCGATATTCGAAGAGCGTATAGGATATGATCTCCATATAGAGGTGCATGGGTTGAGCTGGTTACATTTTTGGAACAATATAAAGTTCCACTATCTATTGATGCATTTGACCATTGGAGGGATTGGCTTCTTGCTATACACACTCAATGGTGGATCAAAAGATCCAACATGTACTTCTTACAATGAGGATATGCATCATGCTTTCCGATCTTGCCCTACCTTGCAAAGTGGGTGGAACACTTCTCATCCCAATATGGAAATAGGTTACAAAAGTGAGATAAACTTAAATGCACAATCCTTACTTTTAAATTTGAGGACAAGCATTTGCAATGGCTCATGCACAAATCTATTTTTTATCTCATCTAGAATTTCTGGTAGCATAGAAACAAAATCGTCTTAAAAAACAAAGTATCTCTTTTAAGATTCTCTTGGTAAATGTGCAAGGCTATGTTGAGCGTAGATATTGATGCTCTTCCAAGTCAACAATGACAACGGATAGTGGTTATTATGCACAATTTGTAATTCAAGGGGGGAGGGGGCAGGACTCATACGTAGCATAGAATCTTGTTTGCATGTGTTCGTGATGTGCAAGGCTTATTTGAGGTCACATACAAATGCTCTTCAACGTCAACGATGATAACAAATACAAATGTCTATGCCTAACATGTAGTTCAAGGGGCAGGACATTTAGGAAGCAGTGAATCATGATTGCTTCCTTTAGGTTTTTAAATACATTGTTTTTTATAACGTAGGTCCTCTTGGTGGGAAAAGGAAGAGGATCTTCCCTCCTGACATCCTTGTACACAATTCTTGTTTAATGGAATAAAGTGAGGATTCCCACCCCCCCAAAAAAAACTTGAATGATTTGAAACATGTTCTTCTTTTAGTTAGGAAAGTTTTCTTTTTTAAATTCACCAAAGATAGATGGGAGGCTCTTTTGGTAGAAAAGTTTGCATTGCATTTTAATTACTTATTGTTGAAATCCAAGTCCGTAGATATAGATAGTAGAAAGAAACGTTACATTAGAATAGTAGATGAAAGTGACATTCTTGTTTGGTTAAACTTTCTTCTAGGAAACTTGTATATTTCAGTTGGTGATGCTTTATTCAAACAATGTATTGGAATTCCTATGGGCATAAATTGTGCTATATTTCTTGCTAATTTTTATCTTTTTACTTATGAATTTGAGTTTATGGAAAGGCTTGTTCTAGCTAATTCTTGTCTTATCATTTGACACAAACTTTCTAATATAAGATACTTAGTAGATGATCTGCGTGTCCTTCAATTTAGTTCTTTTCAAGATTTTATGTATTCAAATAATGATGCATTGGGTGCTGATATTTATCCTATAGATTTTTGTGAGCCCTTCACATGGTGATTCTTGTGCTTTCCTTCAGACTTAATAATATTTCAATCTTCCTTTGGCTTGGGAAGTAGACATTTATGATAAAAGATTAGAATCGGAATTTGCTAGCACGAACATAATTTCTAGCTATTTGTCCCCGCTATGCATGTTAAAGTTTGAATTTTGATACTTCTTGTTTTCCACATCCATAGAAGTTGAAGATGCACTTTTTCTTTTGTTTTTTTTATTGTTTCTTTTATTTATTTATTTAGTTATTTATTACTATTATATTGTCATTTTCTTTTTTTTTTGTTTTCCATTCATTTATAATTTTTTTGTTTTTTTATTTTTATTGATAATATTTCTCTTTTTAATTATTAGTTTGAGCTCTATTTTTATTTATTATTATTTTTAAAAATATAAAAAAACTATTTAAACTTTTTATTTCTTATTTCTTATTTTATAATATGTATATCTCTTGTTGTTATGCATTTGACTCTATACCATTGTTTTATTTATTTAATTATATATTTTATTCTTTCTTAATTTTATTTTTTACAAAAAGATTTTTATGTTATTATATTCTACACACACACACATACATATATATATATATATATATATATATATATATATATATATATATATATATATATATATATATATATATATAT
Organism: Ceratopteris richardii; assembly: GCA_020310875.1. NCBI lineage: Eukaryota > Viridiplantae > Streptophyta > Polypodiopsida > Polypodiales > Pteridaceae > Ceratopteris > Ceratopteris richardii. The sequence continues at coordinate 116,479,810 of CM035438.1, read as the reverse complement.
ATATATATATATATATATATATATATATATATATATATATATATATATATATATTTTGCACCCTTTCTCATTGAACGCTCCTTGCATCAGGGATGTCCATTAAGTCCTCTCTTTTACGCATTAGCATCCACACCAATGTTTTTTTTGTTGGAGGCTAAAATGAACTTGAATTATATCCATGGTATTTCCTTGTATGGGACTCGGCATATTGCAGTGGGGTTTGCTGATGACACTTTTATTTTTGCGAAAGCAAACGAGGCCAACATTCGAAACATACTTGCCTCTTTAACCCCTTTCTCAGAGGCATCTGGCTTGCATGTTAATATAGGAAGATCGGCACTTATTAATATTTCTGCACGTCATTTTGAATTCCTTCCTTGGTTCGGGCCTAAAATTGACAAAGATGCTGTTTTTCGACATTTGGGTTATCCGTTGGGAGTAAATGTCTCCACCAAGGATAAATTGCACTAGGTATTTCGTGAAATCAAATGTAAAATGGAAGTGTGGAGTTCTTCACAGTGGCCGCTGCATGTCAAGATAAGAATAGTGAAAGCATTTTTGCAGCCGTATGTGATGTATTATTTATTGCTTTTGGATTGGAAGAAGTGTCATCTTCCTATCTTTGATTTCTTGGTAAAGAGCTTCTTGTGGCATAAAAAGCATAACCGTGCATTGGTGACTTCAATATGGGATTATGTATGTCAACCTAAGTGTAAAGGTGGCCTTGTTATTTTGCATCTTCATTCTCATATAATGGCGAGGTGAGAGGCTTTTATCATGCGTATCACTTCCTCTTCTAAACCCCTTTAGACACATTTTTTGGGAATTCATGGAGAATGCAGTGGTATATTACAAGGGGAGATGGAAATCGGATGTTTAGAATAAGTTCTTTTCTCACTCTCCACTGCAAACTACTTCGTTTACATTACAGTTTTTGCTCCAAAGCTTCAAGAAGGCTGCATCGCGATTGAAATGGAATGGAAGGCAACATTATGTGAGAAACTCCTTTGCGTTGTTGTCTTCATACTGGTCCTTCTTAACAAATCCGCTGTTGGTCCATTCTTTGGGTGCGACAGCTCGGTATTTTAATAATAAGGGGATCAATTCCATTGCAAAGTGCTATAACTCTAAATGGGAGCTTGTACCTTCTCCAATTATTCGGAGAACTTATGCGGTAGGCCTAACTTATCGATCCAAGTGGATACAAATACTTCTCTTTTTACGGCGTTATCAAGTTCCACTCTCTATTGATGCTTCGGATCCTTGGCATGACTGGCTTCTTGCAAAGCACACTAGATGGTGAACTGGAAAAGCTAGTGCTTACTATTGTGCACTTATTCATTCGAATTTCGGATGATATTGCTCTTCAGTGTAATATGCATTGGAAACTCAAGAAAACCCCATGCTGGTGGCATGCCAGGTTTTTTGCTATTTGGGAATCCTCTTTCACCTTCAAGATGAAGATTTTTATGTGGAGGATTTTGGTTGGACATTTCACTTTGGGGGCTTTTCTTTTCAAACATGGGTTGGAAAGAGTGCGATGTCCACATTGTGCCTCTTATGCGGAGACTATGCGTCATGCGTTTTGGGCCTGCCCATACATTCAAAAACAATAAAACCTCTGCTCCAAACTTCTCATGGAGTTCATGCAAAATCAGATTGAGGCTTGATATTGATGTTATGCCTGTTGAGGACAGATCGACATTTGCTTCCCTTTTAGAATCCCTTTAATTCATTCCGGTAGATTTGCATAGCTGGATAGATTTAGGAGGCTTTGACATGTTGATGTTAATGACATAGGCTCTATTTTGGGGAAGAAAGGGAGAGTACTCTCTCCCCTCGCACACTTGTACATCATTTTTCTTTAATGCAATAAAGTGAGAATTCCTACCCCATATATATATATATATATATATATATATATATATATATATATATATATATATATATATATATATATATATATATATATATATATATATATATATATATATATATATATATATATGGTAGAGAATTGCTTCTATTTGTACTCAACACTATATATATATATGTTGAGTACAAATAGCAGCAATGGAATGACTATCTCGAAGTCAAGCATGGTAATCGCACCTCTAAGACGCTTAGCACGTAGTAAATCAAAGAAGCATCATGTCCTTTGGAGGATTGGATAGCATTTGCTTTTTGGCCTTCTCTTAAAGCTCTGATTCTAGATTTTTGTAATGAAATATGGAGAGATAAAAAAATGCCATACTCATTCAAATTAGGCAAGATTAAACTTATGCCCAAATTAAATGTACCAAAACAGATGGGGGATTGGAGACCAATTACTATGATGAGCATTATTTATAAAATATTTGCCAAGATTTTTGCTTTAAGGCTTAAGCCAATTATCCATCGGATAGTTCATCCTTCGTAGGTTGGATTTATGCATCATAGATTCATACGTGATAACATTTTCCTCACACAAATCTTGATGGAACATGTTGTCAAGTAATGGGTATGCAGATTGACTTGAGAAAGCTTTTGATCGAATAAGATGGGATTTCATTGCAGTTGTCCTTAAAAAACATGGCTTTGGAGTTAAATTTTGTCGACTCATTTATGTTTTAGCCAAAGACAGTGCATCTCACGTGGAGACAGTGCATCCTTTTCCTATAGAGCGATCAGTGTGCCAAGGATGTCCGCTAAGCCCTTTCTTTTATGCATTGGCTTCTTCACCAATGTTTTACTTGTTGGAAGCTAAAATGAATTCTTATTGTATTTATGGTATTTCGGTATTTGGAACTCGACAAATTGGAGTTGGCTTTGCCGATGATACTTTCATCTTCGCAAAAGCGGATCAAGAGAATCTTGAGAATATTATTGCTTGTTTGAAACCCTTCTCCTTTGCATCTGCACTGCATATCAACATGAGGAAATCAACACTTATTGATATTTCTACGCAACGTTTTCATTCCTTGAAGTGGGAAGGACTTACATACGAAAAAGGAACTGTAGTCCGACATCTTGGATACCCTCTTGGCATAAATGTTCTACTAAAGATAAAATTAACTCGGTATTACGTAGAATCAGAGGTAAAATGAATATGTGGCACGCGGCTCAATGGCCATTACATACTCGGATTAGAATTGTTCAAGCTTTCTTGCAATCGTATGTTATGTATTACTTACTGGTACTTGATTGGAAGAAGTGTCATCTTCATGTTTTTGAATGTCTATTGAAGAACTTTCTTTGGAATAAAATGCATAATCGGGCGTTGGTGCTTTCTGCGTGGAAATATGTATGTCAACCCAAGATAAGAGGTGGTCTTGGAATACTGCAGGTAGACTCCCATTTAACGGCCAGAAGGGTAGCGTTTATTATGCATATTACTTCCCCCCAAAAACCATTATGGTCGGACATCTTCTGGAAATTTATTGAAAGTGCATGCTTGTGGTATAAGGGAAGCTGGAAACTGGATGCTTGGAATAAGTTCTTCTTGCATGCTCCTTTACAAACTTCTTCGCTTACGCTTGACTTCTTGTTGCGAAGTTTTAAACTGGCTTCTTCTTGTTTGAAATGGAATGGAAGACAACACTATATGGGTAACTCATTTGCTTCATTATCTCCATACTGGTCCTTCCTATCTAATCCACCTCTTGCTTTCTCCTTGGGTGCATCGGCAAGATATTTTAATAACAAAGGTATAGATTGCATTGCAAAATGCTATTATTCCAAGTGGGAGATATTATCGTTTTCGGCTCTTAGGAGAACATATGCAGTGGGGTTTGCTTATCGATCGAAATGGGTTCAATTAGCGTTTTTTTTCAGCAATATCAAGTGCCACTTTCTGTTGATGCATAAGACCCTTGGAGAGATTGGCTTTTTGTGAAGCACACCAGATGGTGGAATGGTGCTTCAAGTACTTATTATCTCTTGCTTCTCCGTGCTGAAAGTATTGCCCACCAATGCAATTTTAGATGGAAATTCAAAAAATCTCCGTCCTTGTGGAATGCAAGATTTTGAACAATATGGGACTCGTCTTTTACTTTTAAGACAAAGATTTTCATGTGGAGAATTGTTGCGGGTCACTTCACCCTAGGGGCGTTTCTCTCTAAACATGGGCTACAAGGGACTTAGTGTCCCCATTGTGGTTCTTATGCGGAGAATATGCGCCATGCCTTTTGGACATGCCCACAGATTCAAAGATGGTGGAATACTCTCTTTCTTTTTCCCATCTGGGATTTGAAGCCCACCAAACTTCATTCTACTTTCTTGCTTTTTGATTCAGATGATTACGTTATGGGCTGGATTAGAAAGACATGTGTTTTTCTTCTTCTTTCCAACATTTGGAAGCTTCGAAATACAAAGGTCTTTCAGAACAAGGCTTTTTCTCCATATTTTTCTTGGCAGTTATGTAAGGCCAACATGCGTCTTCAGGTTGATGCTATGCCGACAAGGGATAGACACACACATTTAGCATTGCTAGAAGCTCTATGACATGACATGTAATATGTGTTGTGGAAGTTGCTGCAGGTATCAAGCTAGCTTCTAGACATAAGTAGTTTTTCTAGGTTTAGGGAATAGGGAGATCTCTCTCCCTTATTACATTCTTGTATATTATTTTTCTTCATGCAATAAAGTGAGAATTCCCACCCCAAAAGAAAAAAAAAACATATATATATATATATATATATATATATATATATATATATATATATATATATATATATATATATATATATATATATATATATATATATATTTATATGGATGGGAGCTCTTCGTCGACCTTCAGCTGAGCGTCGTTTTTTGTACATAGGCGTCGTCTTCACTGTCTCGATCTGCGTTTTCTAGGGTTCGCGTTTGTACATATTTCCATTTTCGCAGCGCTTGCATCAGCTTCTCAGGACCGTAAGGGTTCGTGGGAGTAGATCGGGCGCTGGTCTTCAGCAGGTGGAAGCTGTCGGGTTCACAGTTATGGCGGGAAAACTCGGAGCTCGCTAGAGTCTGATCTAGGGTTTGCCCGACTTTAGGGTTTCGTTTCTGGCAGCTCAGAGCATCTTTTTCATCAGGTTGATTTTCACAGTTATAAATAGGATTTGCAATATGGCAGCTTCAAGGAATTTTGAAAATACTCAACAAATGGTACTACTCTCTAATGAGTCCGTGCAACATGCCTCTCAGGGTATTGAGGAGGTCCCTCAAACTCAAGCATTAAATGAGGTGGATTTCAGTAAATTAAAATGTATGATGGATGAGGCTCTTACTCATGACGAAAACATACATGCTGATTTAAAAGTTGATGTGGACCCCTTGTTGATTTGGGACTCAGCTCTCATGTTTCACGAACGAGGGGTGCTTCTCTTTTTTACCACACGAATTCCCATGGCAGTAGAGGTGGCTTTTGCCATTAATGCAAACATGGATAGGGAAGTGATTGATAAAGTCTTCTATTCTGGGCATGGCCTCTTTGAGGTGGTTTTTACAGATAAAAATATTAAATCTCAGTTTTTGGAGCAGCAAACTGTCTTTTTATGTGGATTAATGGCTCATGTATTTCCGTGGAAACCAGTTAAAGCTATGAAAGAGGAGCTTCAGCTTCTCTATAAATGTCCTGTATGGGTGGAGTTAGTTGATTTACCGTCATTCCTATGGGCCAGTATTGGACATATAGCGAAAGTTTTAGGCAAGGTTCTATATACCTCTTCTATTTCTGCTCCGAATAAGAATAGAATTTGTGTTTTATGGAATACCTCTAGACCATTTCCTAAAACTCTGGGCATTAATGTACCCAATGTTGGCAGAATTGTGCTATACTTGAAGTGGGGAAATATGGCTGGAGCATGTTTCCATTGTGGTAATCTAGGGCATTATTCGAAAAACTGTCCTTCTTTGAAGTCCGAAGGAGTTAATCTTATTCCCACTTGCCCGGGCAGTAAAATTTTTGTTCCGGAAGAGCAGATAGTTGGAAAGCAAAAAGTTTCTTCTTTTAATACTACTCCTGCTGGGAATTTAGCCGCACCCAATCCTCCGATAGTTCAAGGTCCTTATGGTAAAGGAAAAGAAATTCTGGCCGATAAGCAATTGCATCCTGCAGCCCCTTTTACTCCAGTTAAGCTCAATGTATATAAGAGAAGAGAGGGTGAGGGAACGAGCAAAGATACTCATGTTGGAAGAGGGGGCGAAGTAGGGAAGAGAGTTGTTGATAGTGATGGTTTTACTCAAGTCACTTACAAGAAAGTTTTGCTTCACGGTAAACGAAGTAAGTTTCAATTAGGGTATTCGACTTCCCCTTTAGATGTGGCTAATTTTGCTCCTCATGCTAATGAGAATAAGTATTTTGAGAATATGGATATTGTGTTACAAGACTTAGCTCCAACGTTGGCACATACTGACTTGTCTCATATCTCTCTGCCGATTTCATGAAGCTAGCAACATGGAACATTCAAGGTCTTGGTCAATACGGAAAGTGGACAAGATTATGGAGATGGATAGTTAAACATCAATTAGACTTAGTGGCTATTCAGGAGCATAAAAAGCATGACCACGCTGGAATGCTTCTTTATACAAAAGACTTTAATCTTCGGTATAATGGTATTAAAAATAATTATTCAGACTGTCTCTTTATTATAAGAAAAGATATACAATTTACGGTGTTGTTTGATGATCTTCAAGGAAGATTTATTGCACTTCATCTTAAAATACATGGTATCTGCATTAATGTTTATGCGCCCAATTCCCCGGCAGAAAGGGTAAGGACTTAGAAGGCTCTTTTACAATGCATTCATATGTATCGTGAAGTGTGGAAGGATGCTCGGATTGTATTGTGCGGGGATTTCAGTATGGTGGATCTCCACGATGATTGTACAACTATGTCGTCTCTGCTCTCTTCGCAAGAAAAAGAAGTATGGAAGGATCTTTTACATGTGCTAAATTGTAAGGATTTGTGGGGACTTATTGGAGGGCGTACACTCCGATACACGTTTCATTCAAGATCACATAGGACTACTATGAGTAGGCTGGATAGATGTTACTACTCTCACACATATTCACTAAATGCTGTGTCCAAAATGTGGATTGATGCTATGATGCTTCTCTCTGATCATAATCCACTCTTGATTACTCTTTGTGATGTACATTGGGAGTCGAATACTCCAAATAACCTTCGTAGAATCCCTTTGAGGTTGAATCATGCTTGGTTGAAAACTTTGTTTTTTAAATCTAAAGTTGACAGTTTGATCCAGCGGGTGCTCTCGTGGGATGTTTCTGCATGTATGAAATGGGAAGGACTTGTGGTGGGCATGCACGGGGTGATTAGAGACTCTGGTAAATATTTCACTGGGATCCTTAATAAAGCAAAGGTTGAAGCGGAACGGTTGATTCTTCTCATGACTGAAAAAGTGGACTCTGGGCAGCTACTTTCGGACGTAGGATATATGCGCTTATGTGATGCTTATAGGTGCCTGGAGATCATTGAAAATAATGCTATCCAATCTTCTAAAGTTAGGGCTAGATGTATGAAAGTAAATGACCTTCATGCTAATTCCAAATGCTTTTTTGATCTGCTTCGGGCTAAGCGTCTCAAAGGGTAGATTACCATGCTTGAAACAGATGGTTTGACCCTCGAGACAGCAATTCTATTGCTGACACATGTACACGACACTTTCAAAATGTGTTTGCATCGTCATATAAGACGGATGATGCCTGGTTCTCCTCTCTTTAGGATTCCCTTCTCTACACATCGCAGAATCTTGATTCTCTTATGGCTTCTACGTGTGAAAAAGGTATCACTGAAGAAGAAGTTTTTATGGCCCTTCAATCTCTCAAGAATGGAAAGGCACCAGGAATGGACGGTCTTACAAAGGAATTTGTCATTGCTTTTTGGCCTTCTCTAAAAACTCTGATTCTTGATGTTTGCAATGAAATATGGAAGGATCAAAAAATGCCCTATTCGTTTAAATTAGGTAAGATTAAACTTATTCCCAAGTTAGAGATATCGAAACAGATAGGGGATTGGAGGCCGATTACTATGATAAGCATTATTTACAAAATATTCGCCAAGATTTTTGCTTTGAGGCTCAAATCAATTATCCATAAGATAGTTCATCCTTTGCAGGTTGGATTTATTCATCACAAATCCATTTTTGATAACATTCTCCTCACTCAAATCTTGATAGAACATGCTATTTCATCTAATCAGGAAGTAGTGGGTATGCAAATTGACTTTGAGAAAGCTTTTGATTGAATTCGATGGGATTTTATTGCCATTGTGCTTAAGAAGCTTGGTTTTGGAACGAAATTCTGTCGATTGATCTATATCTTAGCCGAAGATAGCGCTTCTCATGTGGAGATAAATGGTAGGCTTTCGGATCCTTTTCCTATAGAACGATCGGTGCGTCAGGGATGTCCGTTAAGTCCCTTTCTTTATGCTTTGGCTTCTTCCCAATGTTTTACTTGCTAGAAGCCAAAATGAATTCTTCAGCCATTCATGGTATCTCGGTATTTGGAACTCAACAAATCGCTATTGGTTTTGCTGACGATACTTTCATCTTTGCGAAAGCGGATGAGGAAAATGTTCAAAATATTGTTACCTGTTTGGAACCTTTCTCTATTGTATCTGCGTTGCATATCAATATGAGAAAATCAGCCCTCATTGATATCTCTGCACAGCACTTTCACTCTTTTAAGTGAGAGGGACCTAAAATTGACAAGGGCAATGTGTTTCGGCATCTTGGATACCCTCTTGGCTTGAATGTTTCCACTAAAGATAAAATTGAATGGGTATTGCGTAGAGTTCAATGTAAAATGGACTTATGGCATGCAGCGCAATGGCCTCTGCATGCTCGGATCAGAATTGTCCAAACTTTCTTGCAACCCTATGTTATGTACTACTTATTGTTGCTTGATTGGAGGAAATGCCATCTTCATATCTTCGAATGTCTCTTCAAGGATTTTCTGTGGAATAAAAGGCATAATCGGGTGCTGGTACTCTCTGCATGGAAATATGTTTGTCAACCCAAGATAAAAGGTGCCCTTGGAATCCTGCAACTGCACTCTCATTTGTTGGCGAGACGAGTAGCTTTTATTATGCGTATTACCGCTTCTCAGAAGCCTTTATGGACTCTTATTTTTTGGAAGTTTATAGAAAATGCACGGGTGTGGTATAAGGGAAGTTGGAAACTAGATGCGTGGAATAAGTTCTTTTCCCATGCTCCTTTACAAACATATTTGTCCACCCTTAACTTTTTGCTTCAAAGTTTTAAATTGGCCGCTTCTTGCTTAAAATGGAATGGAAGGCAGCGATATGTGGGAAATTCGTTTGCGTCATTATCTCCATATTGGTCCTTCCTATCTACTCTGCCTCTCTCCCTTTCCTTGGGTGCATCTGCGAGATATTTTAACAATAAGGGTATTGACTCTATTGCAAAATGTTATGATTCCAAGTGGGAAATTTTACTCATTCCAATTGTTAGGAGAACATATGCACTGGGATCTGCCTATCGAGCCAAATGGATTCAATTAGTGCGTTTTCTGCAACAATATCAAATTCCACCTGTTGATGCATCGGACCCTTGGAGAGATTGGATTCTTGCGAAACACACTAGATGGTGGGCTGGGGCTGCAAACACTTACTACTTCTCGCTTCTCCCTCAGAAGGACATTGCTGAACAATGTAATTTTAGATGGAAGCTTAAGAAATCTTCTTCCTGGTGGTATGCAAGATTTTGTACAATATGGGATTCCTCCTTGTCTTTTAAGACAAATATCTTTTTGTGGAGAATTTTTGGAGGTCACTTCACCTTAGGAGCATTCCTTTCTAAGCATGGTCTGCAAGGGGCTCGATGCCCACACTGTGCCTCTTATGCTGAGAGTATGCGTCATGCATTTTGGACTTGTTCTCAGATTCAAAGATGGTGGAATGCTCTCTTCCTTTTTCCTATTTGGGATATGAGGCCCACAAAATTTGATTGCACTTTCCTGCTTTTTACATCAGAGGACTGTGTTTTGGGATGGATTAGAAGGACATGTGTTTTCCTTCTCCTCTGGAATATTTGGATGTTTTGAAACTCAGAGATCTTTCAGAATAAGAATTCAGCTCCTTACTTTTCATGGCAGTTTTGTAAGGCCAAGATGAGACTTGAGATTGATGTGATGCATTCTAGGGATAGACAGATTTATCTCTCAGTTCTGGATGATTTATGATATGCTAGATTGACATGTATATTTCTTGTGGTGCTTCCTTGAGTTCGATGATTGTGGATCATAGGGTTTTGGGAATAGGGGGATGACTCTCCCTCCTCACGTACTTGTATATTATTTTTTCATGTAATAAAGTGAGAATTCCCACCAAAAAAAAAACAAAAAAAATATATATATATATATATATATATATATATATGTGTGTGTGTGTGTGTGTGTGTGTGTGTGTGTGTGTGTGTGTGGGGGGGGGGGGGGGGGGGGGGGGGGGGGGGAGGGGGGGAACTCTTTTGGATACTTCATAAATGCATTTTCTACCTCCTATGTAACATATGGTAGCAAAGAAACAGATTTGTTTTCAAAAATCAATCTCCAGTTCCTAAATTCTCTTGGCAGATATGCAAATAAAAATTAAAGTTGGATTTAGATATGCTTTCATCAGAAGATCGCATTGATATGTTGCATACACTTGACGGGCTTTGAAGGTAATGTTAGTGGTCCTCTTGGATCTGAGTACATGCAGTTTATTGTTTCAGCTAAGGTGGGATTTAGAGGTGATTTCATTGCAGGATTGCATTGAGGGGCTCAGAAGCACTTGTCCCTGACCCTCCTCGACCAATAGGGGAGACTTTATCCCCTCTCACAAACTTTGTACATATTTTTATTCATACTTAATAAAGTGAGATTTTCCACATCCGGAAGGTGGGCATGTGCCATGGCATGGGTTTACTAGTACATGTGAAATGGTGAGGGATGCGTCCCTCGCGGCCAACTGCCTATGCTTATCACTCCCAAGTTTGGAGAGTTTGCTCTTGTTGTTGTGGCTATGGATAACTAAATCAAGGCCACATCTCTTGAGGTTGGTGGCTCATTCCCCACAACATTTGGATTTTTTTTTTTTTTCTTTTTTTTTTTTGGTTTTGTTTCGTTGCTTTTTCTGTGTATATACATTTTGCTTTCTAGTTTGTTTACATGTTGTTTTTTGTTTTGTTTCTTAGTCTATTTGTGTGTGTAGCTTAAGCTATTTCTTGCAATGTCAGATTCCTGAGGTTAAGAAGGTAAACATGAATCGGGCCTCTTTCTAATGACACATTTCTTGTATCCCATTTATTCCCCTCAGGAGCTTTTTCAACTACTAGAAGGATGTTATGGTAGAAAAGAAAGAGAGAAAGGGAGGGGAAAAAGTAGGAAGGAAAAGTAAATGGAGCAGGACCAAAATTTTCACCCTCTCTTTCTGTTTTGTTTTGGGGAGTTTAGTTTTACCTGTGTGTCTATGAGTGCTTGTTTATTTTCAGTTGCTTAACAAATTAAGCCATTGGTATGTTGTTTGTCAAGGTTGTTTACAGTCGTGTCTTGATTTGCAGGTCCACAACATGAATGCGTCTTATGGAAGTGTTAAAAGCATTGGTTTTCCAGAGGTATCCATGATTTTGTACAAATCTAGGTTAAGGTGAAAGAGATACATTGTATGCCTTTATAGTCCAGTTGTTGTTTTTTGCCCTGCAATGATTGGGCTTTTTTGAATTGAGAAGTTTGGAGGCAGTTTAAAATGCAGTACTGATGGTTAACAAGTCTAAGATAGTATCCTGTATGTTAGGCAGTGGTTAAAATTGCAAAAGAGGAAGGATTGCAGGGATACTGGAAGGGCAATCTGCCACAGGTAGCTTTCTTAAATAGTTATGCACTTGTCTCATATCACAAATGCTGATTGAATCAGTTTTTTGAGAAGTCTCCAAATGGGTAAATGGCAGGTTCTTCGGCTTATTCCTTATAGTGCCATCCAATTAACATCATACGAGCTATACAAGGTATCTCAACATAAGAGTATCTTTTTGTGCATGTGTGTGTGTTGAATCAAAGGATTCTTTTTTGTAAAGAGAAAACCTAAGTTCTTAAAAAATAAAAATAAAAATAAAAAGTACAGAAGAACAAGTTCTCCAGGAGAAAAGAAGTATGGAAACCTTAAGCTTTAAAGAATGAGGTTGTTAACATAGGAGTTTATGTTTTCTGAAGTCAATACATAGACTACCAGAGGAGTAAATGATGAAAGATCTTAAAATTCTGGTGGAAGACCCTGAGATATTAGTTATCTTTCCTCAAAAAGTAAGTTACTCCTTGAATTCCAGATTTGCCAGAGCATCCAATACCCAAGCTGATCTAATGCCCAGAGAAGCCCAGCATCTGCCTGTGAATAAGCATGAAATGTAACAGCAGGAGGGCTTATTCTGGACAGCCAGGTGCAAAGAGACAGGTAGACCTCATGGCATCGGTTCTTAATGAATCTGCATTTCCAAAGTATGTTTCTAATATTCTGGTTTTGATTCTTGCAAGAAGGGCATGGAAAAGTAATGTCCTGGTCTGTGATGCTTCATAAACTGACCAGTTTTCATACATTCTGATGTGACTCTCTTTAAGAGCATGCAGTGTCTCAATGGGGCATTACGTTTACTTATCCCCTACCTTCTATTACAATCCCATTAATATCATTGGGCTGTTTGCAAGGTTCATAAAGAATATCAGTCCCTGTCTCAAGCCATTTGGCAGTTGTTGCAAGGGTCAAATCTTTATGTTTTTGCAAAGCATAAATGATAAGCAGGCACTTCTACAGAAGAGCAAAAGAAAAAGCTAGTTTCAGCCAGTATCGTCTTTAAGGTGGTGCAAGATGGAATGGTCTATTAGGATGCGCAAATGAAAACAGTTCTTCTGGTCATCAAAGCAATGATGAATGGTTCGATTTCCTCATCTGTACATATACGGAGAAGCACAGCCAATTCAGAGGGCTAGGCTTTCTAGAAGGATAATGACCAAAATGGACATTTTATTTCAAGGGAATCGCCAAGATGCATTGCCCACAGTTCCAAAGTAAATGTGTAGATGATTGCTTTCAAACATTGAACAAAAGTGATGCTGTTTTAGACTTGCTTTGTGCTGGAGCATGTGGGAAAATGTTTGTTCAAATAGCCAAATCATGAAGGCCTTTGAAAGAGCATGAGCTGTTGTCATAATCCCAAGGAATCTATCTATTTTACTAAACCCACACGATTCCCAAGGTAGATGAACTCGCCGGCTGAATTCACAGAGTAGGAAACACGGAGATTCTTTGAGATAGTGTTACTACCCAGCCACACATCCAAGACTTCAATCCTCTAGCTTCCATCTTTGAGAGACTAGATGGCTTCTCATATGAGTACCACTTGGCACTCATGTGAGAGCCCATATGGCATATGAGCTAAGGGAGGGTTCACAGCTCCCTTTCCCAAAGATCTCATATAAAATTTTCTTCCCCGTAAGTCTATTTTTGTCCTCAAAAATGGTATTGGAAGACTCTATGGAAGTTAAAAAAATATGATCAAATGCTCCCACTAAACTCCATATATCCGATGTACATGGTCATATCTCCTTGCTGTCTCCCATATCCTTCCCCTTAAGAAGACACTTGGGAAGGCAATCTAAAATTGGGAAACCATCTCTGAAGTGTGCTAACCCGCTACCATGTACCATTGTCTTCTCAACTATCTTTCCACTTTACTAGGTACTCTTTATATTAGTGACTCTTTGTCCGTTTCTCTCGAGTGAGTAGTATGCTTTCAGGCTTATGTGGAATAGATTGAACAGAAATAGGCTCTACTACCTCACTATCCGGAATGAGGTTTTCAGATTCACCCAACCTATTTTTAAGCCGGCTAGCATGAAATGGCTAACATGAAATATTGGATGAATCTGGCTCTTCTTTGAAAGTTGGAGCTGGTAAGCCATCTTCCTTATTCTCTTAAGTATTGGGAAAGGTCCACAATACCTAGGAGATAGTTTTGGACAAGGTCCCGTCTTCATGGTTTCAAACCTAGATGGAACTCTAAGATAGACTTGCTCTCCTTCCGCAAAATTGATGGAACTCAAAATTGATGTCTTTCTTTTGAGGGTAAGCCTAGGCTCTAACTGTATCCTTAGCTCTCCCAATGCTGTGCTTAGCAAGCCTAAGCATATCATTCATCTCTTCCAAGAAGTCCTTTGCAGCTTGGACTTTCTCATGCTGCAATCCTACTACATAAGCAGCTCTTGGTTGAAACTTGTACATAAATATAAATGGACTATGCCTAGTGGAAGAGTGCTTGGCACTATTATATGCAAACTCTGCTATAGGTAAGTACTCTTCGCAAAACCTGGACATAAATATAAATGGACTATGCCCAGTGGAAGAGTGCTTGGCACTATTATATGCAAACTCTGCTATAGGTAAGTACTCTTCCCAATTAGTTTGCCTTTCATTCACATATTCTCAAAGCATATCCTCTAGGATTTGGTTAACCCTCTCTGTTTGCTCATCTTACTGTGGATGTTTGCCCGTACTCATGCTAAGTTAAGTATCCAACCTTTTGAAGACTTCTCTCCAAAAGTGGCTAGTGAACTTCCTATCCCGATTAAAAACTATGTATAAAGGAAGACCATATAATCAGTAAAGGTTCTCCACAAATAACCTAGCGAACTCAGGTGTCTTCATTGTATTACGTGTCAGAACAGACCTAGTCATTTTGGTTAACCTATCCACAATTACGAAGACCGAGCCATGCCTTCTCTGTGTCTTAGGTAATCTTACTATGAAATCTAGGGAGATACTCTCCCATTGAATCCTTCTTGAGCACTTGTCGATACTCCATCCTTATTGGAAATGTGTATATCACGATCCCCTTTCTCTATGGCTCTCGAAATCTAGGAATATGCAGGATCAAGCCTACATTTCCCTCTAACGGACTCAAGTAGCTTACTAGTGATCTGAGTAAAACTGAGTCCATTGAGCATAGGCATGTGGCTAAGCGAGTCATCCACAACATTAAACTCTCCCATTCCTATACTTAACCTCATAATCAGACTCTTGGAGGGTCTCTGCCCATCGGGCCTCACCACCTTTAAGGTTTCTTTGATTAGAGAGAGAGTTAATGCCCTCTTGATAAAACACTATCGTATCTTTGGCACCATATAAGTAATGACGCCACTTCTTCAAAGCATGGACTATTGCATACAACTCCTCCTCATAGGCAGAGTAATTCTTTTGAGAAGGTTTTAGCTTCTTGCGGTCCAAAGTCATCAGGTGACCATCCTGAACTAAAATCGCTCCTATAGCAAAATCACTCGCATTAGTCTCAACCACAAAGGGTTTATTGAGAGCTACTGTATGTAAAAGTGGAGTTGTAGCAATTGCTACCTTCAACTTCTCCACACTTCGCTTTTGTTCGTCTCCCCAATGAAAGGCTTTCCCTTTACCTTTAAGTTGTTTCGTCATCGGGACAACAATTTTGGCATAGTTCTTAATGAATCTTCGATATACTCTTGATAAACCTAGGAAGATCTGCAGTTCTTCTAGGTTTCTGGGATGTGGCCATTCCATAATAGCCCGTAATTTCTCAAGATCCATCTGAATTCTGTCTTGGGAGACTATATGTCCAAGGTATCTAACCTTTGTTTTAAAAAATTCACACTTTGACTCCTTGGCAAAGAGTGAATTTTCCCTTAACACTTGGGATACTTTCCTCGAGTGTTCCAAATTGTTCCAAATGTTCCTGTTTTGATCTACTATAGATCATAATATCATCTAGAAAGTCTACTACAAACTACCATAGATATGGCTGTAACACACTATTCATGAGCTTAAGAAAGTGGGGGGAGCATTGGTAAGACCAAAAGGCATCACCAATAATTGATAGTGCCTATATCTAGTCCTGAAGGAAGCTTTAGGGACATCCTTTGCCGTAATCCTAATTTGATGATATCTTGATCTAAGATCAAGCTTCGTAATGTACCTAGCTTGATGTAACTGATCAAATATGTCTTCCAAGATAGGCATTGGAAACCTATTTTTGATAGTTACCTTGTTTAATGCCCTATAATCTATGCACAGTTTCATAGAGCCATCTTTCTTCTTAACTAAGAGCATTGGCAATGCCCAAGGTGAGTTACTAGGTCTAATGAAGCCCTCGTCTAGATAGTCATGAAGTTGTTTCTGTACCTCCTCATGCTGAGAAACACTAAGTCTATAAAGGTGGCTTACAAATAGATTTAGTGTTAGTAACTACCTCAATAGCATGATCAATGTCCCTCTCTCAAGTGATAGCCCTCTAGGTAAGTCTGTGGGAAAAATATCTCTAAATTCAAACATAAGATCTTTAAAACTTTTAACTACACACTCTTGCAAAAAAGAATAATAGAAAGTCTTGTCCATATTTACATTACTAGCATGAAAATATACATCTCATGTCTATACAATGCTCGAGATCATGACTATACAACAAAAAGATCTCCTATACACTCTCAAAATGACAAAGCCTTGTCCAAATGGGTGTGGTGTAGTGGATAGCATCGAACGCCGTGGGGCAGAAGGCCTGGGTTCGATTCCTGCATGGCTGGACATTTCAATTCCTTGTCATTTCAACTTTCTTTGTACTCTCAAAAAAAAAAAAAAAAAAAAAAAAAGACAAAGCCTATACAACTCTAGAGATGAGATGAGAGGTGCACTAGGTACATCTCTCTTTCCTTGAATACAAAATTTTAAGTATGTCTCCTAACCCCCAGAGCCACTCTCTTCCAACTGCGTTTAAGTATGTCTCCTAACCCCCAGAGCCACTCTCTTCCTACAACCAGGTCTGTTCTCTCCATATTCATAATTTGGAAGTCAACATGGCTAGTGTATCCATGTATCTGGACTTCCAAACTGGATACCATAGTATCCCATATCCTCTTGTCTTCCCCTTGCATCATAGATACTATGCATTTATGTGCACTAAGCTTTTGAGGATTTTTAAGCCTCTTGACCATAGCATAGTTTATGAAGTTATGTATGGCGGAGTCATCTATCATGACTTTCACCTTGGTCCCATACACACTATCATGAAGTTTAACTAGGTCATGTGGTCCAAACTAAGGTGACCACAATGACTCTATCAAACAACATTCCTGTTCTACGTCCTCGTGCATCACTTCCACTTCCTTGCAGCTAGAGCTTCCATGTATAGGAAGTGTTTTCACTAGGTGGACCATTTTTTTGCCCTTATCAAGGGCCGTACTAGTCCTTGGTCTTCCCTTCTTTTCTTCCCTTTCCTAAGTGGATAGTTCCATTGTGCATGGCTAGGAGACAAGCACCTAAAACACAAGCTTTTCCTCTTGGCCCTCTCGTACTGCTTAGTAGCTAACTGGGCCCTTTTAATCTTTGTTTCTTTATAAACAATTTGTTTTTCCTCATGATTACTTTTTTTTTAAGCCTAGTTGTACTAATAAAGTTTGACGGGCTGATTCGTCTCCATAGGAGTGTATTGAGGATGGTTATGGTCCTCATAGATCTGAGCATATTTGATCGCCTCTTCAATAGTCTTAGGTGTGTTTCTTCTCACCTCTTTCTTAATGGCATTGTCTAAGCCCTTAACAAATCC
The DNA here is from genome assembly GCA_020310875.1 of Ceratopteris richardii. Taxonomy (NCBI): domain Eukaryota; kingdom Viridiplantae; phylum Streptophyta; class Polypodiopsida; order Polypodiales; family Pteridaceae; genus Ceratopteris; species Ceratopteris richardii. The sequence continues at coordinate 116,462,210 of CM035438.1, read as the reverse complement.
TCTGGTCAACTGAAAGTCATCTAATCCCTTAAGCTTCATTATGATCTCTCTGTAGTGGGATATGTAGACAGACAAAGGTCTGCATTTCTGTGTAATCCTACCCCACTCATCTCCAATTCTTCTCTTCCTCATTCTCAGGAAGAAACTCTTTCAAGAAAAGAGTTTCAAACTGTGTGAAGTCCGTAGGGATAGAATTCACCTCCTTAAGACTCATTGACCACTTATAAGCATGTGGGCCAAGCGAGAGACTCTCTTTGAGCACACAATACTTAGGTGGGGTGTCCATCAGTTGATGTAGGTCATTCTACTTTTGCAAGAAGGTGTAGACTGCATCCTTATTCCTCTCACGATCATCTCCCCCCCCTAAAGGTTGGTTGCTTAAGGTCTTTCGGGGGGAGAGTCTCCATAGAACTCTCTCCTTTGTATTTGCTAGAAATCTCTCTTTCCTTCATAGCTAGGAAAGAGGTAACCTAAGTCTCTAGTGAGATCATGGGTTGTTTTCCCTTAGCTTCCATGTTTACTCTCGTCATTTACTAACTAGAGTGTTTAGAACAAATGGAAGTAAATTCTATAAAGCAAGAAAGAGAGAAAAATAACACTAGAACACTTCCGTGATACAATCGAAGCTTTCCAAAGTTATTTCAAAGTGATCTTCTAATTGTCGAGGCTCTGATTTGCACTCCTCACTAGGCCAAAACGAAAATTCAAAATGTCTGCTTGGTCCGAGAGATGTCTTAGCACCAAAATACTGATGAAAATGATGCCAAATCCAAGTGTACAAATGAAAGCTATGACGCCAAGCCAAGTGATAGAAGTCCATTCGGATGTCAAATGATAAAAAACTATGCCCGGAAGTAGTCGCCTAGTATTTGCTGAAGTGTTACAAATCAAGGGCCGTTTGATATTGATCGACGCTTAGGAATGTAGCTTCGAAAACATGAAAAAAATCGCTTCGATCGGAACTTGGAGCATCAACCTATGGCTTAGAGAAGCTCGCCATGTTGGTGTGGGAAGGTGAAATGGAATTCTTTAAGGATCTACTTTGCAAGGTTCAAATGGTGCTCCACAAGAAGTGTTTTACCCAAGTTTCTTGCCCAATCTCACTCTCCACATGCCAAAGTACATGCATATATGCTCATCTCCGAAAGAGAAGCTCTAAATTCTCCCCCTTTTGCTCTTCAATTCGGTAAAAGAAGTTGAAAGCAATGACTCCAAATTACCTCTTTATGAGCGATTGATGAAGCTCTTGCTGTGCGGACACCTGAGAAAGAGGGGATTTATCCCATAAAGGATGCGGCAATGGATTATTCAGACGTATAAAGAGAGGAGCTTCACATTGTATGTTCCATCCAAGAGGGATGGAGGAGGGAGAAGCCCCCCTTGGGGTCCTGCGAGCAAGCGGCTGAGTAGGCTGAGTAAGCTGGTGGAAATATGCCCTCCGCTCAACTTGTCCTACGTGCGCACGTGGGTACTCTTAGTACTCTGAGCGTCGGTTCACGCAGTCGTAGATGGGTGCTCTGATACCAATTGTTGTAATCCCTAGGAATCCATCCATTTTACTGAACCAACATGATTCCTGAGGTAATTGATGAACTCGCCGCCTGAATTCACGGAGTAGTATAGATGGAGATTCTCTGGGATGATGTTACTGCTCAGCCACACATCCAAGACTAAAATCCTCTAGCTTCCATCTTTGAGAGACTAGATAGCTTCTCACTTGAGCGCCACTTGGCACTCATGTGAGAGCCCATATGGCATATGAGCTAAGGGAGGGTTCACACCTCCCTTTCTCAAAGCTCTCACACAACAGCTGTTGTCAAGGAAGTGTTGTAAAATCAAGCACCATATAATTGACCATAGAGGACTTTTGCAGTCAAAGTACAGATTTGAACAGCAGTATGTGGCAGCAGATCTAATAGTCCTAAATCCAGAAACTGCTGCTCAAAGGCATAGGAGCTGGTGAGGGATAGGAGTTCTTTTGCCATTGAAAATATTTATATTGCAAGAACAAAGGTCTGTTTAGGATTTGCAGACCAACCAATCAACATCAAGTGATACATTAAGTAGGGGAACATAGTAGCTTGAGTAATATGTAATCTATAGTGCTCAGACTGTTCACGAGCTTTCCATTCAGCAACTTGTGGAAGCAAGTTTTCAAGAATCCAAGAATGCTTCTACTTTTAAGTTACTTTAATACCCATGGGATAACCCAAATGATTGGATGTATGTCCAGTTTCAATTCCATCTAGGAACTTAGCAGTTCATATCAATAAACTTAGACATATGCAGATCTAATTTGAGACCTAATGCAGAAGACAGGGTATCTTTAGGAAAGTGAAGATAAGAGGCTGATCCATGTGGAAATATAAATGTATCATGAATGAAATTGAAACTAGAAATCACGAAAATATGAATATTTGGCTGAAGAACCTCCCTAGATGTCACTGAATGTTCCAACCTCCCTTGACATGGTTTTGGTCAATTCGTCTCTGATGGAAATCTTATAAATCTTTAACGATTATTTGCATGAATTATGATTTTGGTGCATGTTTGATGAAGATTATTAATTAATCCGTATTTTGATTATCTAATGAACTAGTTTTGATAGTCTGCTTGAACTCTAATATACTGTATCCATAACCATTTAAGGGTTACGTTCAATGCTTAGACCTAGTGGAAGTTTCAGATTGAATAGTCGAATCTCCAACAAACCTGAAATTGGAGAAAAATAAGCAACTATAACTAAATAGCTAGCTAGTTTGGCGTAAATTTATTCCAAGTATAAATTAATGTGTTTTTCAGCATTCCCAGACTTTTTCCGGCATTTTGACTTCTCGAAAATTTTGAAGTCAGCAGGAAACTGCCCAATAAACTTAAAATGAATGAAAACTTTAAGGTTTATAGTTAGTTAATCAATTAGTTGGTTTTAGCATAGTTCCTTATAGATTAAAACTGACATATTCTTTATCAATTTTGGGCTTAGTCAAGCACTCTACCTTGCTCGAAATCTTTTTTTTTTTCAGCAAAGTGACCAGAAAACTAACAAACCAAAAGGTATTAATTTTGGGCTAGACATCTGTAATTAAAAAGTAAGTTAGGCGTAACTGATAGAAAATGATTTTAAACAGTGATTTTACATTAAATTTAAGAAAATCTATTAAAGAGGCCTGCAAATATATGGTCAACATTTTAAAATGGGGAAAAGGGAAGAAGCAACACACATAGACAGTAACTAACATACCAAAAGTACAATATAGGTAGGAACAAAAGGGGAAATAAGGTAGTGAATAGACATGGGGCTAGATCAGAGTTTTGAGATCCTAAAGAACACTTGAGTTATAGAAAGTGGAGGTATGATGAGAATCATAGAAGAGGACCGTGATTCCACTTTTGATGTGATAAGATAATCAGAGTTAGGAAACAACATTTACAAGAATCTCAACAAAAAGAATGAAGCATGACATTCAAGGAATAATAGATTTCAGTATGAATGAACATCAATCATGTAAGGGATTTGGTTAAATACGCAAGGTAGCTTGTAGGTAGTCTTTGCAGTAAGAACACCTTTGTGTGCGACAACATCTCCTTATTCTTTGATGATTCTCTAGGTTGTTCTTAGATTGTTCTTTACGTGGAAGAATGTCAAAGATGTACACTATATTTGAAGTAAGACTAATTTTGTGGCTCAAATGCAGTTAGAGCAGGTTGTAAATAGTGAATCTCTACTTATTAAGTGGTTTGCATGCAGATATGTGGCCAAAAATGTAGATGTGGATTTTTTTAGGTGGATTTGCAGTGGTATTTAGGTGCACTGAAGGCTGAACTTAGAGAATATGTGGGCCAAAATTTAGGCATCTTAGTTTTGGGGGAGTTTTTTTGGCAGGAAAAATATGGAAAATGAGTAAGAAGTCTAGCTAATGGTGGCTATGGATTAACTTAACAAAATAAAAGGAGTGGGTGAGATTTTACATGCCTTTTTTCCCAAAGTTTTATATACTCATAATTATGAAGAAATATGAAAAGGAAAGGAGTTCAACTTTTAAACTCTTGCATTTTCATGTAAATATTTTTGAGATAAGTTGAAAAGATTAAATATAAACGTTACACAAAGGTTTCTAATAATTATTAATCCAGAACCTAGACATCTGTGAAAAGTAACATTTCTATTGCTGCAAATAGTGCATATGCGGAGAATGCCATCACCGTTTTAGATTTTTCTTGCATTTGTTGTGTGTGGTATACTCTATTCTCTTGTATTACTCTCCTCTTTGTATAATTACTTCTTGTATGAACACTGATAGTGCTTCATTTTTATAGTTTTCGTCACTTTTGTATTTAGTACGATTGTTGCTGCATTTATAAATATCTAGTGGATTCTGGACTGAGGGCAAGACAATTTAACTGAGCAGATTTTTAAGGTTGCTAATTTTCTAATATTTGTAGCGCTTCAAACTGAGCAGATACCATTCTCCTCTTTGGTTCTTGATGATGCTTCATAGGTCACATGCATGAGTAGTGCATCATTTGTAAGCTCTGCAAGCTCATTTCATGTTCTGTTTCTACAGAAGCTATTCAAAGGGAAAGATGAAGAGCTATCTGTGGTTGCACGCCTGGCAGCAGGGGCTTGTGCGGGCATGACTTCAACGTTGGTGATTCTCTTATTTTTGTTCTGCTGTTTATCAAATATTTCTCACTGTTTCTTGACAACAGAAAATGAGAGATTAAAGTTACTGTATAAATTGAACTTGATTTTGGGATTATGATATGCATGACTGTTAAGACCATTGTTTTATTTATTATTCAATAGTGGGATCGAAGTCCAGGGTCATCCACAGCTGGAGTTCCCTCTTCTCTAATGTTCCCTTTCTCCACCCCCTTTCTTCTTTCTGAAAGAGGAGGGCATTATTTTGAGTTGTACAAGTTTCTGGCTAAACAGCTGGCTCTATTAATAAATCCTGTGTAATCAGAAACATTCAAAATTGAAAATCAAAGCTTTACTGCTGATATTCCTTTTGAGCAGAGCATAGATATATTGTGAAAATTATCTGTCTTTTATTTTTTTTGGTTTTTTTAGACAATTCAGACGTTCAATCACTTAGAACTTGTCTGTAGTAGTGATGGTGGGAAGTGTGTAGAATGGGCCAACGTCTGACTATGGCTTATGAAACAAGCTTTGTGCAATAAGCACATGAAAGAACACCAGAGTAAGCATAGAGTAATATAAACTGCAGAAGCAGACAAGAAAAAGGAATAAAAGGAATGCCTGTCTCATTGTTGTGCATTTCAATAGGATAGAAAAATGAAAATGTGAAAAGCATATGAAGTCTAAGGTAGCTGATGGTTGCTGCAGGAACTATCTACACTTTACCATTTGGGTACCTGTCCTGTCAGTAAATGAGTCCCTGGGGCTTGGCTGAATCTAAAGAATAGTTATGAATCACTCTGTATTGGAAGAGAAGTAAACCTTATGTGTTGAGATCTCTGACATGCATGTGCTGCTGCCTCCCTTTGGCTCCATTGAGTAAACATAACTGTGGCCAGGTCCTTAGTGAGACATCTGAGGTGTTCGGGCAATACATTCCCTAGAATATGATCAGACTAGACCCTCCATGAAACCCATTATGTGATATGTAAGATCATGTGGACAGGACTTGAGACTGGGTGCAAAAATGATTCCATTGTATCATGCAGCATGTACATAAGCTAAGAGATAAAAAAGAAAAATTGTTGTTTTCACTTTCTGTAATATCTGATCTGATTTACAGTGGAAAAACTGAACAAAGAGAAAGAAGATCATGTTGATTCTAAGTCTATGTTGTGCATCTGGCTTCGACTCAGCAATTCAAAAAATAATCTGAGGTTGCCAAAGAGGTCTCATAATTATGTGGGACATTTGTACCAAATCAGAGACAAGTCCAGGAGGGGGTTGTCTCCGACAAGTACTGCTGACCCAGGATGTTGCATTTGAGAAAAAATAAAACAGGTGACATCACTCATCTGCACCCCTAGTTGGCAACATGTCTTAGAATAATAACTTGGAACAATCTGGGTTCCATTAATTACTGGACATCATATAGCATAACTGCTTTTGGGGAATTAATATCTTAACCACATTTACACTCATCTTGCTAAGAGCACTTGAAATACATGCTTCTGCAACTTCTCAGACACGAAGGCCATTCTGTGCATCTTCATCTCCTGAATAGTTTAAAGAATCATATGAAGTGTGGCACAGATTTATCAGGATTCTGTGAGCATCTTCACTAAATTAGTGGCAACTCACTCAATAGGGTGTGCACCTGCAAAATAGCGTTGAGCTGGTCTACTACACTTTGTATGGAAAAAAGTGGTGTGGCATCAGTTGTCTGTGCTGTCCCAGTTGGCAAGAGGGTTAGAAAGTTTAACTATATGTAATGTGAGCTTATTCGCTTTGCTGATTGATAACTTGAATAATTCTGCATTCAATTTGCCAAGTGTGCATGAAAGGCATGCTTTCATAGCATTCTCAGACTTAATGGCTATAAAAAGGAAGTCATTTAGCTGGGTCCAAAGCTTGGCTTGTGGGAGTGCCTTGTGGACCTACATTGTTGGAAGGGGGGTTCAAGGTGGAAAGGGGAAAAGTCTCCCCTTCCTGTTTTTTTGGGAGATGGGGAATGAGGAAAAGGTTTTTATGGCAGGTTTATGCATATTCATATAGTTGAAATGCTGTTTTTCTTTTTTTTTTTTGGTTTGAAATATTATATTTCTCACCAAGAAGAATTTTGGATGCCAGAGTGTAATATGAAGAAAATGCTCATCCCATTGTATCTACAAAGAATATTTGTAAAAGAAATTTCAACCTATCAAAATAGATGTATGACTTGCTCAAAAAAATAAAAAGGGTGACTGTAGTTATCATTTATGTGAGATCTATCTGCAGCATTGTGCAATGATGTGATTTGGGAGTGTCGTTTATCAGTGTTAAACCATTTTCAATGGCAAGCGAAGTTAGTCATTACATATAAAAGGTTGGAACAGCCTTATTGAAGTGCATGAATAGAAGCACATTTGAGATTGCATGGCAAACTGAAGACTATGAATGGATTTCAATTTTCTATGTTGCATGCCATGGGATGTGCATTTGTGTTACTTTTTTGGCTCTTTGGTATAATCTTTGATTATATGTCTTTCTTCTCGAATCCAGGGTTATGCATGGTTTAGCAAATACATGCATATTGTTCTTCTTCACATTTCTATAGTACCTGCATATGGAACCGTGCGGAAAATAGTGCGGTTCATTTCTTGAATTAACATAGGGCAAGTGCCATTTAATTGAACCGTTTTTAATGTGAATGTCAAAAGGCAATTTGGCTTTTTTGTTCAGTGTAGTCGATATGCATTGAGTATTTGCAAGTGTTGTGATTGGTGGCAGGCTACATACCCATTAGATGTGTTCCGTTTACGCCTTGCTGTTGATCCCACTTCTCAATCGATGATACAGGTGAAATCGTGCTCTTTAATGAACTATCTATTTCTTGTTTTAAATGTTCCTTCTACCTGCTCTTATTTGAAGTAATATGAGCATGCAGGTGGCTTTGAATATGCTACAAGAAGAAGGGTTTGCTTCATTTTACAGTGGTCTTGGTCCTTCCTTGCTTGGGATCGCCCCTTACATTGCACTCAACTTCTGTGCATTTGATTTGTGAGTAGTCTTTGTTTTCTATTTTATCCAGAAGTGGACATAAAGATACAATACTTAAAAATATTAGCTTGCTATGAATAGTAGTGTTTGGTGGACCTAATGATTTTAGGCAACAAAGATTGTAGATGGCTAGGACACAAATATCAGAAAGAAGGCAAAAAGAATGAAATAATATGTCAACATTTAAGATTAAGAGGTCAGCTTTTGGGGCCAACAATGACACATGATATAGTGTATTTTCTGCATTGGATGCAGAATGCAAATGAATAGTGTAACTATGTAATGGTATGAAGTTGATTATTCTGCCATCATTGGCATAATATTTGAGGGTGCTCCCAAATAAGTGGGATAGTGGTGAGCCTTCCACCTTCTAACCTTAGATTACCACTTCAAGTTCTGTTGCTACCCTCTCATAAAGAAGAATTCCCATATTTGCTCAATGGTTTGTGCCAATCGGTTTGTTGCCCCTTGTCTGTTCAAGTAATGACTGTTCGGGGTAAATCGGGGGGGGGAGGGGGGGGGGGATGAAGATCCTCAAGTGACCCTCTACCAATACGTCACATATCCATCATGGTGATCATGGCGAATTCTGATATCATACTCCTCACTTGACTGATGAATCGTCTGCTCTTTTGGAATGGGATGATGGTTCAACTCATCTGAATGGATCATTTGTTTCTGTATTGTGAGGAAGTTCTTGAAAGTGGTAAGTAGAGGTGATATATTTGCAATGTTAACAATGTGGGACTTCACTGTTACTCTATAGGTAGAAAATTACATGATGTAGAACTCCATTTTTTTTTTTTTTGGGAAAATGTCCCTGCCTATCAAATGATGTACGAGAGAACATTGATTCCAGAGACTAATATACAACAGGCTTTATTACAACTGTCATAAAATGATTGGTTAGTTTTGCAATGCTATTTCTATGGTTAGTATGTAAAAGTTGAATATAATTGAAAATATATTCTCTTAGAAGCCTTTGAGGCACTGCTTTCAAGGACATGACTTTTGCCTCACAAAACAATCTATTCCTTGGTTTCCCTATGTGCCAAAATATTGGCATCCTCAATTCATCAGTATCCAAGTATTGTCTTTTAGCGATTGCAAAAAGCAGCAGAAAGTTGTCCTCTCTCCTTTAAACACCACTAGGAGTTCTGTTTTAACTCACACTTATTATACATGTATAAACTATATGACCTCTCTAGAAAAGAAACGATTCACTGCAGATATAAGCACTCTGACCCGGGATGCTCCCCTAGGAGGTTTTTGGAACATGTATTGAAGCATCCTAAAGTGGTCCCCTACAAACCAAGCTTTTGCATCGTAACCATTATGTAGTCGCAATACATTGTGTCACAGGCTTTGGCAAGTCTTCTTGGAGGAAGACTGAATTCAACTGATTCACTGCACATAGAAGCACTCTGACTCGGGATGCTCCCCTCAGAGGTTTTTGGAACGCATATTGAAGCATCCTAAAGTGGTCCCCTACAAACCAAGCTTTTTGCATCGTAACGATTATGTAGTCTATGTGACCTCTCTAGAAAAGAAACGATTCACTGCAGATATGAGCACTCTGACTCGGGATGCTCCCCTAGAGGTTTTTGGAACGTGTATTGAAGCATCCTGAAGTGGTCCCCTACAAACCAAGCTTTTGCATCATATCCATTATGTAATCACAATACATTGTGTCATAGGCTTTGGCAAGTCTACTTGAAGGAAGACTGAATTCAACTGATATTGGACGGCATATTCCAATAAAAGTTAGACTGTAAGAACATTGTTGAAGATTGATTAACCACGACAGAAATTGTACTCAGCATGGTGGATTATTTGAGGCAAGAGTTGCTTCATGCAAAGTGCAATCGCTTTTGCCAAAATCTTGTAAAGAATCCCAGTAATGTGATGGGTCTCCAACTTGAGATTAGTTGAAGATCTTCAATTTAAGGTAGCAAGACCGTGATCCCCTCCTTAAATGATGCTTGCATGTATCTAGAGATCTACATTTCATTAGTCACTTCGGTAATAATGTCTTTAAGATTGTTCCAGTAAAATGAAATGAATCGTTTGGAGAGTCCCTCCATTTCATGTACTTTATTGTTTCTTGAATTTTAAGGAGTAGTCATCAATTCCTTTTTCATCAAAGTCGGTATCCAAATGCTACAGAAGCATTGGAGGAGGATGAACGAACCAAAGTAGTAAGTCCATGACCTATTAATGCTCACGGGAATCCAGGTTCGTTCTATTAAAAATATTTTGAGAATACTCCAAGCAATGTGTTGGCAACGTGTGGGAATTAGAGGTCCATATGTTGTCCGATGAGCAAGAAAAAGATTGTCTCTTCCTTTGCTGAAGAACTCTAGTGAAAATTGTTCTAATGGACATCGAAATACAATATCTTCTCTTTGCACTGAAGGTCGTATAACTTATGCAAATACATTAGGCGAGAACACATGCAATAGTCTGCATGTTCCCTGTTGAGAAACATGGCCCAAGATAAATATATGAATGAAAAGCTAAGGTTGAGACCTCAACCACTCAGGAAATGAGTAGAAAAATATTAATGAGTTCTTAATGATGCATATGGCATGTGAGTGATTCCTACACTCTCTCATTAATACAAATTGGGAGAGTGGAAGATGTGCATAATACATGAATGGTGTCTAATAGTTATTTGTGGTCCCTTTTGACAACAAGTCACATAACTAGATAATCTGTAGAAGTGCACAAAACATGCCTGTTTACATGTGACAGTCCCGCTTTCCTTCACTTAGTGGGATAATATCTTTGACATTTAAAGGAATTCAAGGTGACATCATTGATTATTTCATGTATCTTCTCTATTCGCAATGATGTCAAGTTGCAAGCATGCGCTCAAATTACTGCTAAAGCTTCCATTTCTTTATAGATAGTGTCATTCATGTGATGACAATTAAGTAATTCATTTCTTAGCACAACCGATCTTTCGATAATATTGGCACTGCTATGATAGCATCTTCGAGGAATGGTACACATTTCATCTTCTCTGAATGCAATGCACACACATGGTGGAAGTAGAGTCTCTCTCTCTCTCTCTCTCTCTCTCTCTCTCTCTATCGTAGATTGAAATCGGTTGAGGCTTGATGGGAGATGGTTGGTGGTTTTGTTGAGGAGAGAGGTTGCCATCTGCCTTAACATGCTCAGATTGAATCAGTTGGTTTGCATCCATTACCCTGCCATATTCACATTCTCTTTGTCATACAAAAGTGCGCAGCTCTGTGTTTCTACCTTTCTGTGTTGGCACTAAATCATTTCGCACCTAACTCTGTTCTCCATTGAAGTTGGCAACATCTGCAGGTTTGAGAGAAGATCAGATCCGCAGTAGTGAAACATTCTCTTTCTGTCTCATGCTAGAGCTTCTACAACGTCTTCTAGTTCCCTGACCTTCTTTCTTGGTTCAGTCCACTCCAATTCTCTGATTTGCTGTAGATGATGCTTTTATAGCTTCAAGTAGAGCTCAACTTGCCATGATTCATCTCCATTGTGGTGCCAGAGATGAGATTTTTGTGAATGCAAGCCTTGCTTATGCAATTTTACCTTTGCTCTTTTCTTCGGCATTGTTAAGATCTAAGTAGGTCGTTCCTCTGCATTGGATTCTCCCTATCTTTATGAAGACGGTTGATTGAAGCCAGCTTGCAACTCAACACACTGCCTTTCTCTTTCTATCTCTCTTAGCAGAGAGCCCCTTTGTAGTAGGCATTGCAAATCTTCTTCTTTCTCAGACATTGACTTTCGGAAGCTTGAAGAGGTCCCTCATAAAAAACGCATCTGCCCATGGTTAGGCTGCACTGCATCACATGCGAGTTGGGCAGCTTTGGCGGAAGAGGGGTTTCTTAGAACAATATTTTAACTCTCCATTTGTTGGCTGCCATTTCGAATCTGAGGGAAAGTGTAAGAGTAGAGCTTGCATTTGAAATGAACTTGGGAACTTCTTGGCGCTAAAATGATGGTGCACGTAAGACACTCACAAATAGCTTGAGTTCCATTATTGATTATAAATGCATAGAAACAAATTATTAAAAAAAAAATCTCATAGATGCAACTGTAGAAAATTAACGATACATGTTCCCAAAGAAGAAAATGATTGATAAAGAATGATGATGATCCTGCTCTAGAAAACATAGTGCTCAAAAGCACTCTTATTAAAAAGATGACATGAGGAAGGGAGAGAGGGCTTAAGAAGAATTGGATTTATAATGATAATGATGAAGATGGTAACAATAAAAATGATACCCAAAAAGAGACCTATGCTTTGATACCATGTTAAGAAACATGGCCCAAGATAAATAACATCAATGAAAAGCTAAGGTGGATCAAAGTACCCAAAGAAATTCATAATGACAATATAGAAGAATAATGAACCAAAATGAAAGTGCTTACATTTATATGAAATGGAGAAGCTTACATGAAGAACATGGAGCTAGACCTCTTGGTGAGAGGGAAAACTCTTGGCATGGGCTTGGATGAATGAATAACTAGTGAAGGGAGGCTCTCATTAAATGGAGTTTGACAGAATCCCCTTGCATGTGGGATAAATGACCTTGCATGACAATGCAAAAGGGTAGAGCATGGATATTTCTCCTGGGGAGAGAAAGAGTCTGTGAGACTTGCCTTAAAAGGCTGAACATGTTGTGTTGCCTCATAGTCTTCATTTTTACACAATTGTGCAAAGAATTTGCCCGACTCTCTGATGACATCTTGCCTATGAATGATAAAATGTTCCCATTTTATTGAAGCATAATAATGTAGTTGCTTAACTCTGTTGACTAGATCTCGAATGCGTTCTTGAAAGAAGAGCATATGGATTAATGCATTAGTTATTATGAGCAATCTACATAGAAATTGTAGAGATTTGACATTCGAAGTGGGCAAATTGAAATGAGCAACCAACATAGCATGATCTGAACCATGTAAATCTTGAGCGATCGAAATATCCCACATGAAAGGGTGGAGTGAGCATTAATACGATCTAGACATGCCCAAGCACACGTATGGGAAAATAAATGGGAAGCATAGCCATGTAAAGTTGGCTATTTATGAGTCCACAAATCCATGAAACCTTCTGTCAAAGTACAATCATGCGAGGCAGTTTGATATGAGAGAGATTGAAGGAGCCAAACTCCAAATATATTCCATACATTGCAAGATGAAAAACATTAAGTTACAATGTAGCATAGATAATATGCATGAGATACAAACTGCCCATAACTTCACAATCTCCATAGCGAAAGATGATCTCCTCCCAATAGATAAGCTCCAAGTTGTTGCACAACTTGAAGATGATGAAGATCACAACTTTACCTCCATGTTAGAGGACCAAAGTGTGATCCAAGTTGATGAAGTGTGAGCTATAGGCCATGTCTTTATATAGTTTTTGTCAGGACATGCTTTTCATGGAGTAGAAGCTAAAAATCATGGTTATGCAATTTTCGAAAACCCTATTTTCGAGAAATACAAAAACTTGATTTTAAGATTGTTTTTATTATATTTGATATTATTTGACCATGGAATATGTTATATAATAATTTTATCTTATAAAAAGTGCTTTTCAAGCTTAAAAGCAGCTTTTCGTTGCTGTCCACAAGTTGACCTCTTAGGTTTCGACTTTTGACCTCTAATATGGTTTGAGATGCCTAAGTGTTATATACAATTGTAAAGCTCTTGATGAGTACTTTCACAATATATAATAAAACATTTCTGCACATTTTGACCATATGGTCAGGTGCTTTATATCATTAGATAGTTCTTGATGAGAACTATAAGTCTATGTAAAAAATTTTGAATATGTTGACCATTTTGACCATTTTGACCGTTTTGGAAAATTAGGGTTTGTTGGAAATTAGAGTTTGGACCCCTCAATGTGACTCGTTCTTCCAACAGAGGAATCATTATATACAAGAGAAGGATGCAAAGTAGACCAGATAATACAAAGAGTTCTTGAATATGAAGAACATGAAGTACCCCCCACAAACCAAGGATAAATTTGTTGTATTTTTCTTGTGATGCAATTTATGTTCTTGCAAACAACATATATCAACATTCTCTTCAGAAAACCTTCACCAAAGCATTTTCCATTGCCTATCAATCCCCAAATCTTGTACATTCCAGTGACTATGTTCATAGAGGAGGATGAGAAAGAGGAGCATCTTCATCCATTGATGTTAGGAACCTCTCCACATCTAAACCATCCACATCAAAATGTGTTCAACCAAACTCACTTATTCTTGAACCGGATTTTTAGTAAATGTGGAAGAAAATCTAGCAATAGGACGTCCTCTTTTCCTCTTATAAAAGATTGAGGTAAAACCATCTGCATCAATTTGTTTCCTTGTTAAGGAGGGGCGACTAACAGGAGGGAGTGAGGAAGATGGGGATGCCACTTATGTAGGTTGAGTATTAACAGAGTGAGACGAACTACGAGTAAGCAAAGCATTAGGGTATGAAGGAAGAGAAGAAGAAGGGGTTTTGAGTATACCTTTCCTTTTATCTTGAGCTCTTAATTCTGTAGGTTTTTGTTGCGCATTAGGCTGCCTAACATTAGGAAAAGTTATTGGTTAACATGACCGATACTTGTTCTCTAAGAACATGTTATTGTTGCCTTGATAGGTTGGAACCATAGTAACTTCTTGATTGAGTAGACTTGGACAAGCTCTAGAAAAATGACCAGTCTACCAGAATGGAAGCACGATCTTGTCAAATTACCCCATTTGAGATGGACTAAAATATCGTGCAGCTTTGATTGCAATAGTCATTGATTTTGGGAGAACCTTCATCACTTCCCACATGATACAAGTCTGTGCTTATTTAGGTGCCAAGGAGGGTGGTACATATAACACTTTACCAAGACCTCGACCAATGTTGATAGCATGGTCCCATAAAAAACATGGTAAGTCAACAAGGTCCAACCAAACTTGACTAGCACGGAGAAGATCTTCACTTGATTCTTAAATATCACATCATACAAGCTTTGTAGTGGAAAGTAGGCTTCTTGAAGTGCATCATGGTGGAAGCATTCATCTAATTGTTGAGCAATGTCAGCCATTGAACACAGCTTCTCAAGGATATAAAAAACAATTCCTCTCTGATGAAATGCAAGCACCTTATCAGTAATTCTTTCTGGTTTTATAGATACCTTTACTTGAGCAGCTACTTGTGGATTCTGATTCAAACCTTCAACATTTCTCTAATTGAAGAGATGAAGTGCTATCAAGGCTGATATGGAACTCCTTGAGGTTGAGATTGTAAAGCATGCTCTTGTATGACCACCAACTCCATTCATACATGGGGGTTCTAGGACGATGCACCAGGTATAGCAGAAGTAGATTCCATTTCAAGGCAAAACTTATGAAAGAGAGTAACAATTATATAAGGATGAAAAATGCCTAACCAAGAAATTGATAAAAGAAGTGAACGCAATGTATAAGAAAGTAATGGCATTAGTAGAGAAGGAAAAGTATATATAAAATTGTAGGAGAATAAAATGAGCAAGTAGCTAAAATGGTAGTAGACAAACTAAAAGGAAATTGTGAATGTAAAGTACGCAAGTAGGTATGCTGACATGTATGTTGACAATATACAAACATAAAGGAAAATGTGTGAAAGGAAGAACAATAAGGTAGGAAGTACAACAATAAGTAGGCAGGAGAACAGATAATACAAAAGTGAAGTAAAACAGTGAGGACCAAAATGAAAATGTGTGAAAAGAAGAACAACAAGGTAAAAGGTACAATAATAAATAGGTAGGAGAACAGATAATACAAAAATGAACAGTGAGGACTGTAGTGATGAGCATCCCGATTACAACCAAAAAAACAACATATGAGAAAGAAAAAGACATCGTCGAAAAAAACTGTAAACTTAAATGAAAGGGAAAGAAAGGGGAAAGGGAAATACATATATCTGAAACTGGTGCTGACGAAAATGAAAAAAGAAGTTGGTGCAGATGAAAAGATGCAGGAAAAACCCTAAACATACTCACAGAACTTACGAGCAGCAAGGTATGTATAGAAAACCAGGTCAATGAGTAGAAAATCACGGAGTAGAATCCACATAAGCAGACAGGAGTGGCAAAAGCCGTAGGCATACAGTACGGGATGAAGAACTTGGTGCGTCTGTTGTGTAAATGTGTCTTTGGATGCGAGGATGGGGTTGAAAACACAGGGTAGGCTCCACAGGGTGGGGTATGGGAGCAGGTCCCCCCCTTAAGCACCCACTCTCCTATGGAATTTAGCTGTTGCAGGAAGCTCCATCACTGTGTTGTGATCTATTATATGTCACGGATCTGTCTATCTATATTTGTATCTTCTGTATGTAATTTTATATGTTTGTCTGTCATATTTTATTCAGTTCAGTAATCGTCTCTGATTATTAATATGAGATTCTGGACTATTATATTTCTCTGCATCTATTATATGTTTGTACATCTCTGATATTTAATCTCTGAATAACACTCTTAATACCAACACTTACCTCTCCTGTATGTTTGCTTTATTGGCAAAGAATATTGTGATTAAAAGATCTACTATGCATTTTATAGCAAGAAATATGAATCTAAGGCTTTCATTTCTGTCTCCGCCATATCTCAGGATCAAGAATTCTCTCCCTGAAGACATAAGGAAGACACCAGCAGCGTCGTTTTTAACTGCTCTTTTGTCATCTAGCCTTGCTACAACATCATGCTATCCCCTTGACACTATAAGGCGGCAGATGCAAATGAAAGGAACTCCTTATCACTCTGTTTTTGAGGCTTTTTCAGGCAGGCAGTCACTTTTTTAAAGAGAATTCTAGTTTAAACTTTGTTGCGTTTGAGATCCATACCGATGACATTTACAGGTATCCTGGATAAAGATGGAATCATTGGATTATATAGAGGATTTGTGCCAAATGCACTCAAGACTCTCCCTAATAGCAGGTTCTCTCTCTCTCTCTCTCTCTCTCTCTCTCTCTCTCTCTCTCTCCCCCCCCCCCCCCCTCTCTCTCTCTCTCTCACACACAACACACACACACACACACACACACACACACACACACACACACACACACACACACAACACACACACACACACACACACACACACACACACACACACACACACACACACACACACACACACACACACACACACACACACACACACACACACACACACACACACACACACACACACACACACACACACACACACACACACACACACACACACACACACACAGGTGCATGTCGAGACACACCCACCCACACACACACACATGCATGCACACCCCCCCCCCCCCCCCTTTCTCTCTCTCTCTCACACACACACACACACACACACACACACACACACACACACACACACACACACACAATATAAAAGAAAAAGAATGAGACATCTATCTTTGACATATAGTAAAGTCTGACTTTAGACAATTGAGGCTTAAGCTGTGGTAAGTGCTGACCGTGCCGATTCCACTTGCTTTTATTGAGAAGTCCTGTGCACGAACAACAGAATCTATCTTAGTAAATCTGCTAATCTAGATATGCGAACTGTATAAATGTATAGAAGGGATTGCACGTATTATGTGCTGTTTGATCATGATTTTACTTGTGCAGCATTCGCTTAACAACATTTCACACAGCAAAAAGCATATATGGTGCTAGCCAGCAAGAATTTGAAAAACTTGTAAGAGAACGAAAAGCAAGACAAAATTTGTGATTGTATCATTATTACTTTCAACTTTTCATTCATGCTCGGCATGAAAATCGCTATCATAGATGCAAGCAACATGGCAATTATCCAGAGATTCTGGGCATCCACTTAACATCAGGACCTTCCCGAATCATTTGTACTCTCAAATGGCTGTCTTCAGTCCCTAGCCATCATGCACATCTTTTTGAGGAATGCTGTTACTTATATTGTTTCGTACTCACATTTTTGCTGTATTTAAATACGGAAATGGCCAAGCGTTCTCTGAGATAATATAAACATAATGCTGCTTTTATGCATGCTATGCTCAATAATTCAGAACGTGAACATTGTGGCACATTTGTGCATGTTATATTTGACGCTTGAGAACCAGAACATACAAGCATACTGGTAAATTGTAATGGTTTCACAAAAGCATGTATTTCAGGTTCATCCAAGCTGGATACACTCTGATTGCTTCAATATTGCAGTTGATTTCTTCATTGCTAATATTTACTGCGGCTCTATGTGCTCTGGTTATCTCCAGTTGGAGAAAACTCAATACGGATCTTTTAAGTGCATTTGTGCTTCACAAATTAATGTCTGGCCGTTAATCTTTTTTTACATAGTAATGAAGTCATGATATGATGAAAGGACATTATTGATGGAGGGTTTTTATAGATTTAAATAATCAGGCCATCAGCTTGCAAGCTTACATTTTGGTCCTATTTGCATCCAGAAAGAGCTGCATGTGATGTAGGACTCTGTTTTTTCCTTTTTTCGAGAAAGGATCTCCACGATTCTAAAGGTTTTCTGTGCAGAACACAGGGCACAATCATCAGAGAACGATCTAATTTATATGCTACATTTTGTTACGGTAGTAAGAACGTACCCCATGATTTGATTAAGTACACGATTCATGAAAGGAAAAAGGCATAAGGTATTCAATAAAGGAAACACACATGCATGCACGCTCGTGTGTGCGCGGACACAGAGAGAGAGAGAGAGAGAGAGAGAGAGAGAGAGAGAGAGAGAGAGAGAGAGAGAGAGAGAGAGAGAGAGAGAGAGAGACGTGCATGCATGCGCGTGCACACACATAAACGTGCGCATGCGTACACAGACATACACACACGTGCGCATGCGCGCGTGCACACACAGACATGCACATGCATGCGCGCGTGCACAGACACACACACACACGTGCGCACGTGTACACACGCAAAATACATGTGGGTTTGATGCATGAATGGATGGATCAGGAGAACAAATGATTGATAGATTTGAAATAGATGACTGATTGATTGATGGAACGTTCAAGATATAGATTCATTGACAAATGGGGAGGTGGATGGAAAGATTGGTTGATTCATGAAACATTGATAGATTCACAGATTCACTGGCTCATTGATAGGTTGGCCAACTCTCATTCTGAGTTCGATGTGTTTGTGCATCCTTAAGTTGATCTGTCACTCATGCAAGCTCCCTACATTTTTTGTTCAAATTAAAAATATCTGTGTTCATATTGTATGGGAGATGGCAAGTGTGGAAGTACGCAGATCCGTAGTGCGTATGTGGGGTGCATCGATCTAATAGCGTGGATATGGGTAGGGGATGGAGAAATGCACATCAAATGGAAGTATAGTAATTTTGATGGGGAAGAGATGGTAGAGGTAAGTATTATCACAATGGATGGAGGAACAAATAAACTAGAAGTTGAAGTATTTGATGTGGATGGTGCTATGGTGGATAGGGAGTGGGCAAAAGATGTACTGACGGGAGGCAAAAACAGGAGTAGATTGGAGGTATGTTAAGAAGATAGCACATGCATTGCATAGGTGTACAATCTCTGGACCTTTGCATAGTCTCAATTTGGAGTAGTCAAGATTCTCATGAGTATTGTAGATCACTCTCTATTGTGGATCAAGAATGTGGAGATGAATGTGCATCAGATCAAACACAAACACTATCTTGGCATGCTAAGTACTTGCTTAACAATACTAGTGCAACTTGTATCACCATAAATCAGTACATTGCAATATGAATTGGGAAAGTTTAACATACCAAGATAGTACATACAATGACACAATCTGCATTATCTCATGGAGCTACTTCCAATACAATGAGGATGGCAATTCTACAATGCAACAATGCTACTTCAGTACAATGAAACAGTATGGCAATACTATAATGCAGCAGCAAAGGACACTGGAACTCCCTAAATCATCCATACTAGACCATCTTCCAAGATATCTCCAGTATCCTTTCTTGTGATCCTCTCTTGATGAGCACCTGCTACCAAGAGCAAGGATCTGGGTGTCTTTCTGTAGACATTCATAGTGTAGTGACGATGTGCTATGTGTACATAGCTCTGAATGTGTCTCTCTACCCCCATTGTGACTCCTCTTCAGTTTTCCCTAGAGTCACTTCTTTGACTTTTATAGCGAATCCTTATATAACCACTGTCACTTGCCAACTACGTGTAATGGAGTCCTTGTCACCGTTACTTGCCCGTGCCTTTGTGCAAGTGTCCCAAGTAGTAGGTTCTAGCCTTGATGCTTCTTGGACTTTTGTGTGATTGAGACTATCTTCTTCATATGTATAATTGATCTGATTTATTGGGCACCAGCCACCTACATGCTGATAACAGACCTGGTTGATTGTATACTTACTACCTTGTTATGTACATATATATCTCAAAAAAAATTGTGAGGGGGGTTCACATGGTACATAAGCCAAGTGGAATCTTTCAATATGAGTACATTCATGGGTAGTACATCATGAGAATAGAAAAGAAAGAATTATGGCTCTACATATGCCTGCCACCAAAGGGCTCTTCATTTGGAAGAGCAAAACTTAAACTAAGTTTTGTTTGTTTGTTTGTTTTTTTTTTTGCATGTATATTAAAAATCACCGGGATTGAATGAAAGCATTAAGGGAAACTACCACAAGGGGATAGGGAAGAATAATAGAAATGCTACATGCTTGTCAATATACAAGGCATGGATTGATAAAAGTAGGAAAGCAAGCCTCAACCATCCAATGCCAAAACGAAAAAGCTAAGAGAATGCAAAAGACTTAGAACATCCATGGACCAAATGGGGTATTAACCTAAGGAGCTAGGGTGGTGGGGTAACAATGGTTAAAGAAGACACTGGAAGAACAAAGGGTTTGAAGGAGGAATTGTGGCTTGGTTGGACAGAGATGGCAAATCAACAACACCGAAGCCCTCATAGCATCTTGTTCTTCCATCAAAAGAGAGCATGAATTCGTGTGTCATAGTCATTGCAGACCCAAAGAGGTGGTGAATATGTGAAAATATGGAGGCATAAGGTTGTTATCTCACTAGCAAACCCCCATGCTTTGCCCTTCATGATAGCATCAATGCTGCTCATCATGGAGTGGGCTTCCTCATCCAACAAGGCAAATATACTCAGAGAGGCATCAAGAAGGATAGGAACAAAGGTAAATCAAGAGTTAAAGTTCAAGGTATAATAGAGTGCTCTTGAGAGGATGTTGCAAACTCGGAATCAAGAGATTGCTTTTGCAAAGGGGGAAGCTAGATGTCTCAAGCTATCGAGGAAGGGATGCTAGATGTACTATCTAGTATGTGTTGATGAGCTTGAGACATGGGATGGGAAAATAGGCAGAGCTAAGGGAGAATCTTGGCATGGATTTGATGGAGGATGCTGAAGGAAAAAATGGAGTGATCTTATTGAGTGAGAGTTGGGTAGGGGGAGGATTGTAATGAAAGAGTGAAAGTGTTCACTAAAGAGGTAAGAACCCATTCACAAAAGTAGGTGATCTGCTTGAGATGGAGCAGGAAATGGGGGAGACCCTAGTTATGAAGATGGAGGGGGCTTTGGAAAATGCTTCTAGTTTGGAGATCTTGATGGAAGAGAACTTGGGATGTGGGGCTGCGAATAGGAATAATGGAAGGTGTTGATAATGTCAGAGGAGAGGATAGTGATGCTGTAGTAATGGAGGAAAGGGTAATTGATGCTCGAGGAGGAAACAAAACTGCTTTCTCAAAGGGAGATTAGTGGTCTTGATATGTGGGATGAGCATAACCTTGCTCAGAGACTTGTAAAGTGTTTAGAACCTCTCAAGAGTTAGAATGAACATGTGCACGATGAATAGTTGGAGTAGATGCAATCGTGGGGGTAGTAGTCACAAGTGCAATCATGGGTGTAGTAGTCATTGTAATAGGAGCCACCATAGTTGTACTAGTGGTATGAACAATTGCATGCACTGATGGAGAGGACACACGATGACCAATCATGACCTGCTTTTGACGGTAGTGCATCCGTGCAAACATCATAGCAAAGTCCACTTGAAACATATGAGTGCAATCCAGAGGTAATGTTGATGGCTCTCTCAGAGAGACTCGAAGGTCCATGGCTGTAATGTGGATGGCTCTCTTAGAGAGACTCAAAAGTAAGGGCTGCATATGGATAAGGGAGGTGGTGAGCAAAAGAATAGAGACAATTAGACAAACAACTCTCTTGCATTTGAAGGGTTGAGGTAGGATTGCAAAGAAGGAAAGCAACACAAATAAGGTAAGAATACTTTGGGTCAGATCATTCATGGTGTACCCAAACATTATTTAGCAAGTAATAATTATGGTCTCTATGGGAATGAGTCCAAAATAAGTGAGAAAGTCATGCGCAAGTCCATGGGTGAGCCTATGGATGTGAGAAATATATCTATGGTGTTGTTGGGAGGTTCAAAAAAGAATCTAGCATAATGCTGATTGTGGCACTAGAGATTTGAGTGGTAAGAGGAGCAAAGCAATTCTCAACAAGCTTGTCCGGTGAAGCTATTTTCTAAGAAGATGATGGAATGGGTATTTTTGACGGAGTCCAAATGCAAAGGGTGATGGGTCCAAAGGGTTGTATAGATGTTTACAAAGGTGGTCAATCAAATTTTTTTAGGGTGAGAGGGCAATGAGTGACAGAATCATGCTTGTATTACTCAAAATAGCTCTTTCAAAACTTAATTAAACCGCGAAAATGAGC
This sequence comes from Ceratopteris richardii, assembly GCA_020310875.1. Lineage (NCBI taxonomy): Eukaryota > Viridiplantae > Streptophyta > Polypodiopsida > Polypodiales > Pteridaceae > Ceratopteris > Ceratopteris richardii. The sequence continues at coordinate 116,439,810 of CM035438.1, read as the reverse complement.
TCTCTAGCTCTTTTTATAGTGGACTACTTTTTGCCAATTTCGAACCTAGTGTCCGACCTACTTAAAAATAGGTTCTAAGGGTAATTTGGAGGTCGAAATGAAGTCCAAAAAATATGAAATTGAGCATGACCGTTCTATCTAAGCTCCTTAAGCTCGAGGACTCCTCAACTTGCATAAATATGGAGCAACTCGTTATAAAATTTGGTTTTCTATATTACATATGTTAAATTAGTGATTAAAATCACTATTAGGGGTTTTATCAAAGTATAATGAAATATCTTTCTTTGAGAAAATAATGGGTTTGGTCCCTTGATCTTCATGCATTTCCCTTTCACACTTCCTCTTCACCAATGTCTATGGCTACTGGCAGATGTACTACTAATACCCCTCTCCCTCTCGCATCTTTCATCCCCGACAAGTCCTGCTTGTAGGGCATGGGTGATGTAGTTTTGCAAGAGATCATCAGCGAGGGTTTGTTCTGTGACGTGGAGACCTCATTCTAAATTTGCTTCTAATTTTTCACAGTCAATTGTTGGAGGCTCATCATGGGGTGGGAGTCAATAATGCATTGAGTACATCATTTGTTCACAGGCAAAAAGTTGTAACAAGTGTGTAGGCTTGTTGATGAACACTTCTTGATGATACTCCCTGAAGCATGTAGTAAACATCTCTTTAAACATTAATTTGTAACAAGGTCGTAAATACTTAATCTCATAGTGCAAAGCATAACACACCATGAGCGACGACATTGTACCCATATCATAAACGAGATCACCATTACTCTGCTCGAAGCCGGGGGTGGACACATGTGGGGGTCTGATGCGTCTAAAGATTTTAAACGTGGTGTGCATCAGATAAAAAATTCTGATGGCCATTTGGGTGGCCACATCGGTCATTCGGTGAAGACAGGGGAGCTAGTGTCTAATCGTAGCCATCATATAACATAGCATAAGGGGACCCCGTCATGGTGTAAAATATGGGTAATTGAGCTAGTCCTAGATTCTCTTATTGTTCTATAGTTTGATTGTGAATGCAGTCCAAGAATGGTAGTGAGGTACAAGTTGTTTTGCTTGTGATTTGCGACTTTGCCAACTCTCATCTTCGTCATCATCCTCCTCAGTATTTGTTGTGTCTTCCTCATCTGAACTTGATATAGTTTGTGTGCCCTCATGTTCTAGTGGGGAGCTAGGATAGCTCCAGTGATTGTACACCTGTGAGAAAAATTGAGCTTCTGAGAATTGAAACTCGCTTGAAAAAGCATCTTGCATCTCGAAGTCGAATGACGTATTAAGTGGTTTTGCCTCTAGGTTGGGTATAGGGAAAGTAAATGCCTCAACACCAATAGTGGTTACGACTGCTCTTGCTTCGGTAGCTGCGGCAGTAGTGGTGGTTACAGTAGTTGCTTGAGAGGTTATAGTTGCACTAGTAGTTCCTTTTGATGTAATCAATCATGAAAGATGGATTCTGATAGGGGGTACTTCCATGGGAGGTTCTGTAGGTGATTGCTGGGGTGATGGTTGAGGGGATGGTGAAGTAGGCATTGTAGAGACAGTATTGTTCCTCTCATTCGTTTGCTAGTTCTTGACTTTGATGTTTTATGAGACTTGGTAGCACCTTTCAATTTTTCAAATTCTGCACTCAACAACGCTCTCTTGATAGGAATGTCATAAGCTAAACACATATACAAAATTTTGGTAATTGCACAACAATTGTAGATGACTCTCTTCCTAATCCATCTTTGGTTTGCCAAATATAGATGTTCTTGGATCTAGCTGGCCAAGTTAATGGTTTGGGCCTAGTATTTACTTAATATAGTCCATACCATATACACTTTTGTGGCAATGTAAAATTATCTTGTGTTTGGAAGGTGAAATGTTGCATGCAAATTAACGGCTTGAACAATTCAAGAGTAATAGATGAGATATCAACCCACTTCAAAACATCTCCTTTTTTCATGGGTTTGGGTATAAGTCTTTCCCTTTCTGTTGGTGTATGTGTGCCATGAATTTTCAGTGTGGCCATGATGAGATCTGTTGAGAGATAAAAATTTTTGAAGGGTGGGCCTGTAACTAAAGATGGCAAGATGAATGTGCTTGGAAGCTCCTTCCTTACTGGTGGTTGTAAGGTGGTGACCAGATAGTAACAACGATAAAAATCAAGTTTGGAAAAGGGGTTGCTAAAATATACTATGAATCTTGCCCTTGCCCAAATTGGTCTTAATTCCTCTAAGTATTGAAGAGCTTCAAAATCCTGAGAGAAGAATTGATATATTCCCCACATATCACCGCTAAAGCACAGGGTTGCATCGTAGATGTGCTCTTCATTGGCCAATGGTCCTGCTAACCCTTGGAACCAATGTGAATTATTGTGTGCTTTCTTTGTCCTTCTTATAGGAGGATTATCAATAGGTATTGGCACCATGAAGTCTTGAAATATCGGAGGCCTCATTGAAGAATGGGCCTCTGCCAATAGGTTCTCAAAATCCATTGCTATCATGCTGGTGGCAGTACCCAAAGATCCTTAAGCTTTCATTGTGATTTTGAGTGTTTGTGTAAAAGATCTGCTACAAAGGGATAACACACTAGCATAGAAATTAATTACGATCCCAATGAAGTGAGACTACAATTCCTTTCCATAACCGACATGTAGCCCATGTAGTAGTGTTGTGAGGTGATTGTGTAATGAATTCTCAGTAACTAATGCATGTCTCTAGACTGTCTAGATGCTCTGAATAATGCATACATAGTCTTTCATGAGATGGCATTATCGGTGATAGTGAGTTAGTGGGGGTTATTTTTGTTGGAGTTAGACATCTGCGGAAGCACGCGAACAACAGAAGGAAGAAGAAGAAGCTTGGAGCACAACACCCAATACTGAATGTATTACTAGAGAGTGTACAAAGATAAGTAGCCCATTAGGCAATAGGCATATATACAAGCCGGGGGAAAAAAACCTCCTAAAGAGGGAAAAACGTGCCCCTGACAGTCCTAGAGTGTTCACACACATCACTACCTAAATATATCAACAAATCCCCGCTGGGAGTGATGCGGTGAACAAGTAGCTGGAACTCATGCATAAGGAAGTGCCAAGCGATGTGGAAATCACTCCACAAAAGGAAGTAAGCCCAAGGCTTTGCGGAAAGCTTCAAACTTCTCCCTCGGCAGAGCCTTCGTGAAAAGGTCTGCAATGTTCTCCTACATGGGCACATATGCGAAGCTAATCTCCCCTGCGGAGAACCTCTCCCTGACATAATGATAATGCACCTCAATGTGCTTAGTGTGAGCATGGAACACAGGGTTCCTTGCAACTACCAATGCGCTTTGACTGTCAGTGAAGATGGTGGTGGCAGAAGACTGACCAACACCCAAATAAGCCATAAGGCATCTGAGCCACATTCAACAGTAGCTGTGAAAGCTGCCCTATACTCAGCCTCACAACTGGAAGTGGCCACAGTAGGCTGCTTCTTGCTCAACAAAGATATACATGAGCTACCAAGCATGAAGCAAAAGCCACTAGTGGACACATGAGTGTCATAGCAACCAACCCACTCTGAGTCAAAAAAAGCATGCAAATCTAGCGGTAGTGATCCCCCCTTGGGATAAAACGATCCAAGTAGCCGAGTACCACTCAAGTAGCAAAAGTGACGCTTAACCGCCTGCTAGTGCTTCACACCTAGGCAATGCATAAATCTGCTCATCTGTGAGACAAAAAACTGAATATTTAGCCTATTAATGCATAAGTAAATCAGGCATCCAACAGCTTGCTGATAGAGAACAACATCAAATGCATCTCCAACATCATGAAGACTCAATCGTAAACCTATCTCCATAGGAGTGGCAATAGGTTTATAATCTTCAAGGCTAAAACGCTGTAGTAATGTGTCAATATATTTCATATGACACGCAGCCATTCCACCATCAACTTGCATAAACTGAATGCCCAAATAGTGATGCAAATGCCCCAAATCAGACATCTCAAATGAGGCATGCAAATCTGCCTTAAAATCAGCAATATGCTTCTCAATAGGACCAATGAGCAACATGTCATCAACATAGACAATAATGATCAGAAGCACATCATTAGCATGCTTAAAATATAAGGTGCTTTCAGTTGAACTGTTCTCAAAACCATGTGCCATCAGATAGGCATGTATCTTCTCATACCAAGCACATGGTGCTTGCTTTAAACCATATAATGCCTTCTTTAACCTGCACACCTGGTTTTCATGCCCTTTTTGCACAAAGCCACGGGGCTGAAAAACATACACTTCTTCATGCAAGTCACCATTCAGAAATGCAGTATTAATGTCCAACTGATGTACATTCCAACCATGATGGGCTCCAAGTGCACAAATGCTCTGAACAGTAGTCATACGGCATGTAGGTGCAAAGATCTCATCAAAATCATTGCCTCTTTCCTACGCATAACCCTTTACAACAAACCTAGCCTTATACTTGTCAATTGTACCATCAGGTTTATGCTTCAGCTTGTGTACCCACTTAGTGGCAATGGCCTTCTTGCCAGGTGGCAAGTCACATAAAGACCAAGTACCATTCTTCATTATTGCATCATATTCAGATTGCATAGCAGCCATCCAATTTTTCAAATTTCGTGCTTCATCAAACCAGACAGACTCATTCTCACCACAGAGACTAGATGAAGCCATAACATAGCAATCTGATGCAAAAGAGGCACTATGAGAGCCTGATCGAGTACGATATGAGAGAGATGCATCTAATTTTCTATCCCACAAGGTTTGCACCAACTATTTTGGCATAGTTCTTACCTACTCAATATCAGCTCTCTCATCAATAAGTGCATCATGTACATCTAAATCAGAAATGGAATTATCTGCATCATCACATGAAACTTGCAAAGGTTGAGAAGTTGCCTCATTAGGACTAGCACTAGGCTGTCCACCTATAAAAAGAGGCAGCAAAGCATCATACATGTCTTTGGAGCTAATAGATGTCTCGTTAGTACATGAAAGCAATGGCTTAATAGAATCTTCCACAAAAACAACATCACGGCTAACCAAAATGCGTTTCATCTGTGGATGATACAAACGATAGCCTTTACTTTCAGAAATGTACCCAATAAAAATACATTTTACTCCTTTATCATCCAATTTTATGCGATGTTGTTCAGGCACTAATGCATATTCCAAACAACCAAAAACACACAGATGAGCAACATATGGCTTGCAGTCATGCCAAGCCTCATATGGAGTGATAGAATGCAACGCTTTAGTGGGACACCTATTCAGTACATATGCTGCACACATGACAGCCTCAAGCCAGAAACTATGTGGTAAAGCCTTACTCTTGACCATACACCTCGCCATCTCCATGAGTGACCCGTTCTTTCGTTCAGCAACTCTGTTTTTTTGAGGTGTATACGACACTGTACACTGGTGTTTTATCCGCGAGGAATGTATTAAAATCAGAAGACATACACTCCCCCCCTCGATCAGAATGGAGGGTGCCCATTTTACATGCTGACAGATTTTCAGCCAAAACCAAAAACTGTTTGAAGCACATGAACACTTCGAAGTTTGCCTTCAATGGATATAACCATGCATGCCTACAAAAAATCATCGATGAAAGTCACGAAGTAAAGATAATTCCCAAAAGAAGGTGTTTGCATAGGACCACAAACATCACTATGTACAAGCTGCAATTTCTGAGTAGCCCGAATTGAACCATCTTTTGGAAAGGACAAACACTACATTTTTCCCAAAATACAGCCTTCACAAACATGTTTTCTAGGTGCCTCTGGTTTGGGCAAAGAGGACACCATTTCAGATTTCTGCAGGCGTAGCAAACTAGCAAAATTCAGATGACCAAAGTGTGCATGCCAAAGCTTTGCATCTGACATAGCCTGAGAATCATTTACTGCACATGCAAAATCATTTACAGATCTTTCATAGTCTATGAGCTTATACAACCCACGACATAAAATGCCAGAAGCAATAATCACATCGCCTTTTGACAGATCTATACACCTGTCATCAACAAATTTCACAACCAAGCCAATCTTGGCTAATGTAGAAGTTGATAACAGGTTCTTCTTGATCCCTGGCACAAATAAAGCATCTGACAAAGTGAAAGAACTACCATCAACAATAGTCAAAATGATCTTACCAACTCCCATAACAGGATAAGAGGAGTTGTTGGCGCATGTAACAATATTCCCTATAGCGGCAAGCTCGAGTGAAGAGAAGAAACTACACTACGAGGTAATATGTTTGGTTGCCCCACTGTCAAAATACCAAATATCTGAGTCTACTACAGACATGCACTACTCATGAGAAGATGGTTGAAAACTGCAGACAGTAGTAAACGCCCCTGTACAAGATTTGTAGACTCTGTTTTTGGTGTAAAGGCCTCTGCAACAACCATTCTAGCCTCTTTCTTCTTTGCCTCTTTAGCAGCTTGTTTTGGAGAGTTCTTTATGATATGATCATTCCCTTTACAGTACTTACAAAACAATTTCTGCTTTTATGAATTCTTCTCATCTTTATCTTCCTTCTTCGAATATGCAAAATTAGCAGATTTCTGCTTACTAATTGAAGAGCTCCATTTTCCTTTGCCCTTCTGACTAGCCAGGAAAGCTTGATTTGCAACTCGCATAATGGACCTATTCTGCGTGTACTGATCTTCCTGCAACAGAACATAGACTAACTCCTCAAATGATAAGGCATTTAGATTGCCTTTCATCATCAAACGAAGAGTAAGAGTAGCATGTCGTCAACATAGACAACAATGATCAGAAGCACATCATTAGCACGCTTAACATATAAGGTGCTTTCAGTTGGACTGTTCTCAAAACCATGTGCAATCAGATAGGCATGTATCTTCTCATACCAAGCACGTGGTGCTTGCTTTAAACCATATAATGCCTTCTTTAACCTGCGCACCTGGTTTTCATGCCCTTTATGCACAAAGCCACGGGGCTGAAAAACAAACACTTCTTCATGCAAGTCACCATTCAGAATGCAGTTTTAATGTCCAACTGATGTACATTCCAACCATGATGGGCTGCAAGTGCACAAATGCTCCAAATAGTAGTCATACGGCATGTAGGTGCAAAGGTCTCATCAAAATCAATGCCTCTTTCCTTCGCATAACCCTTTGGAACAAGCCTAGCCTTATACCTGTCAATTGTACCATCAAGTTTACACTTCAACTTGTATACCCACTTAGTGCCAATGGCCTTCTTGCTAGGAGGCAAGTCACATAAAGGCCAAGTACCATTCTTCATTATTGCATCATATTCAGATTGCATAGCAGCCATCCAATTTTATGAGCTTTGTGCTTCATCAAGCGAAACAGGCTCATTCTCATAACAGAGACTAGATGCAGCCATAGCATAGCAATCTGATGCAAAAGAGGCACTATGAGAGCCTGAACGAGTATGATATGACAGAGGTGCATCTAATTTGCTGTCACACAAAGTCTGCACCAGCCATTTTGGCATAGTTTTTGCCTGCTCAATATCAACATTCTCATCAACTAGTGCATCATGTAAATCTGCATCAGAAATGGAATGATCTGCATCATCACATGAAACCTCCAAAGGCTGAGAAGTTGCCTCATTAGGACCAGCACTAGACTGTCCACCTGTAAAAAGAGGCATCAAGGTATCATACATGTCTTTGGAGCTAACAAATGTCTCCTTAGTAAATGAAAGCAATGGATGAATAGCATCTTCCACAAAAACAATATCACGGCTAACCAGAATGCGTTTAGTCTATGGATGATACAGACGATAGCCTTTACTTTTAGAACTATACCCAACAAAAATATATTTTACTGCTTTATCATCCAATTTTCTGCGATGTTGAGGCACTAATACATATGCCAAACAACCAAAAAAACGCAGATGGGCAACAGATGGCTTGCGATCATGCCAAGCCTTATATGGAGTGATAGACTGCATCGCTTTAGTGGGACACCTGTTCAGTACATATGCTGCACACATGAAAGCCTCAAGCCAGAAACCATGTGGTAAAGCCTGACTCTTGACCATACACCTCGCCATCTCCATGAGTGACGTGTTCTTTCATTTAGCAACTCCATTCTGTTGAGGTGTATATGGCACTGTACACTGGTGTTTTATCCCACGTTTAGCCTGAAATGCATTAAAATCAGAAGACATATATTCCCCCCCTCGATCTGAACGGAGGATGCCCATTTTACATGTTGACAGATTTTCAGCCAAAATTGAAAATTGTTTGAAGCACATGAACACTTCGGAATTTGCCTTCAATGGATATACCTATGCATGCCTGGAAAAATCATCGATGAAAGTCACGAAGTAAAGATGATTCCCAAAAGAAGGTGTCTACATAGGACTACAGACATCACTATGTACAAGCTTCAATTTCTGAGTAGCCCGAACTAAACCATCTTTTGGAAAGGATGAACACTGCATTTTGCCCAAAATACAGCCTTCAGAAACATGTTTTTGAGGTGCCTCAAGTTTGGGCAACATTTCAGATTTTTGCAGGCATAGCAAACTAGCAAAATTCAGATGACCAAAGCGTGCATGCCAAAGCTTTGCATCTGACATAGCCTGAGAATCATTTACTACACATGCCAAATCATTTACAGATCTTTCATAGTCTATGAGTTTATACAGCCCACGACATAAAATGCCAGAAGCAATAATCACATCGCCATTTGACAGATCATGAACTGTACACCTGTCATCAACAAATTTCACAACCAAGCCAATCTTGGCTAATGCAGAAACTGATAACAGGTTCTTTTTGATCCCTGGCACAAGAAAAGCAACTGACAAAGTGAAAGAACTACCATCATCAGTAGTCAAAATGATCTTACCAACTCCCATAACAGGATAAGAGGAGTTGTTGGCGCATAATAGTATTCCCTGTAGGGGCAGGCTCGAGTGAAGAGAAGAAACTACGATGCGAGGTAATATGTTTGGTTGCCCCGCTGTCAAAATACTTTCAAACATGTGAGTCTACTGTAGACATGCACTGCTCATGAGAAGATGGGTCAAAACTGCAGAGAATAGTAAACACCCATTCTTCTTCCTGCACAAGATTTGCAGACTCTGTTTTTGGTGTAGAGGCCTTTGCAACAACCATTCCAACCTCTTTCTTCTTTGCCTCTTTAGCAGCCAGTTTTGGACAGTTCTTTATCGTATGATCATTCCCTTTACAGTACTTATAAAACAATTTTTGCTTTTTTGATTTCTTCTCATCTTTATCTTCCTTCTTCGAATATGCAGAATTAGTAAATTTCTGCTTACTAGTTGAAGAGCTCCATTTTCCTTTGCCCTTCTGACTAGCCAGGAAAGCTTGATCCGTAACTCACATAATGGACCTGTTTTGCCTGGACTGATCTTCTTGCAACAGAACAAAGACTAACTCCTCAAATCATAAGGCATTTGGATTGCCTTTCATCATCAACCGAAGAGAAGAAGCAAAACTCTGATATGAATCAGGAAGACCATTCAGAACGGTCTGCACAAGTGAGCTATTTGGTATAACCTCATCATCAGAAATCAACTGTTCCTTCAAGTATTTGATGTTCGTTAGGAAACTGTCCATAGAATCACCTTCATTCATGTGCTCACTCTCCAACTATTTTTGGAGGTAAGCAACACGAGCCTCATTCCTAGCTTCGTACAACGTGGTAAGTGTATCGCAAGCATCCTTAGCTGTTCTGCAAGAGCGAATGTGAGGAATAATGGCACATTTGATAGACAAAGCTATCAATGCATGCGCCTCGGCATCTCTGCCATCCCAATGAATCTGCTCTACAGTAGGTGCAGCAGAAACAGTAGCACAAAGAGGAATCTGCGGAATATCATCTTCGACACCATTTTCATCAGCTTCAATACCTGTATTTGTAGTACCTGTAGTAAGAGGTGTAACAGGACGTCTTTCAACACCCTACAGAATGTTCCACAATCCTTTTGCAAGCAATACATGTCGCATCATATAAGCCCATAATGGGTAATTGGTACCATCCAACTTATCCTCAACAGCCAACATACGGAATACATCACTGCTTTCAGCCATGGCCGGTGACTAAAATACCTTGATGCAGAAAATTGACTGTATGTCAAAAAGTTGAAAAGAACTGCCGAGACGAGTTCTACTAGACTTGTAGCAGACTTTGAGACGCTTAAACTGGCAAACAGAAACTAGTATATACCTTTGGCACAAAAAGATGAAATAGCCTGCACAAGCATTGCAATAGTGCGTTCAGAGGTCGAAACGAGCTCAGATCGCGATTTCGACACCACAGAGCGAAGTAGTTTTGATCTCGGAAACACGTTGAGTATGCTCACCAAATTTCGTGTGATTCTGAGACTGCAAACGGAGGAGTGTCGACGGTGCCCTAGATGAAGCGACGACCTGCTCTGATACCAATTATTGGAGATAGACATCTGCGGAAGCACGCAACCAACACAAGGAAGAAGAAGAAGCTTAGAGCACAAACACACGATACTGAATGTATTACTGGAGAATGTACAAAGATAAGTAGCCCATTAGGGCAATAGGCGTATATATAAGCTGAGGGAAAAAAACCTCCTAAAGAGGGAAAAAAGTGTCCCGGCGGTCCTAGTGTGTTCACACACATCACTACCTAATTATAGCAACATCACTTTCCAACTGTTTTAAGAGGTAAGCAACACGAGCCTCATTCCTAGCTTGGTGCAATGTGGTAAGTGTAAACCAAGCATGCTTAGCTATTCTGCAAGAGCAAATGTGAGGAATAATGGCACGTTTGACAGACAAAGCTATGAATGCATGTGCTTGGACATCTCTGCATCCCAGCGAATCTGCTCTGCAGTAGGTGCAGTAGAAACTGCAACATGAACAGGAATATGCAGAATATCATCATCTTCGATAGCTTTTGCATCAGCTTTAGTACCTGTAGTTGTAACAATTGCAGGTGTGATATAACGTTTTTTGACACCCTGCACAATGTTCCACAGTCCTTTTGCAACCAACACATGTCGCATCATATAAGCCCATAACGGATAGTTGGTACCATCCAACTTATCCTCAATAGCCAACATAGGGAATACATCATTGCTTTCAGCCATGGCCGGTGACTAAAATACCTTGATGTAGAAAATTGACTATATCTCAAAAAGTTGAACAAAACTACCCAGACGAATTCTGCTAGACCTGTAGCAGACTTTGAGATGCTTATACTGGCGAACAGAAACTGGTATATACCTTTGACACAAAAAGATGAAATAACCTGCACAAGTGTTGTGATAGTGCGTTCGGAGGCCAAAACGAGCTCAGCTCACGATTTCGGCACCACATAGTGAATATGTTTTGATCTCGAAAACACGCTGAGTATGCTCACCAAATTTTGTGCGATTCTGAGACTACAATCGGAGGAGTGTCGACGGTGCCCTAGATGAAGCGATGACTTGCTCTGATACCAATTGTTGGAGTTAGACATCTGCGAAAGCACGCGAACAACACAAGGAAGAAGAAAGATGCTGGAGCACAACACCCAATACTGAATGTATTACTAGAGAATGTACAAAGATAAGTAGCCCATTAGGGCAATAGGCATATATACAAGCCGAGGGAAAAAAACCTCCTAAAGAGGGAAAAAAGTGCCCCGGCGGTCCTAGAGTGTTCACACACATCACTACCTAAATATATCAATAATTTTTACAAGGCTTAGGTGTCAATAAATTATTACGGGGATAAAGGTCAACAAATAAGAGGTTTCATATTGTACAATGGGCTGCCTGGAGTGTTTTGGGGGTTTTTTGACACCCATTTCCTAAGGGTTGGTGAATGAACATGGTTCCTTGAATGAGATACAAGGGATGGATTTGGAGGTGATAATCTTGGTGAGTGGTGTGATTTTGGCAGGATGGGTGCTACATGACTCAGTTCTTGAGCTAGCAGACATGTCTTGGGCACCCAGATTTGAGTGGTGTTGGGCGTGGCTGCTAGAGACTTCTTAGGCACCTTGACTTGGCAAATTCTTATTCGAGGAGAATGGCTAGGTGGTCTAGAGCATTGAGGTTGATTTTGCTCCATGTTAACTTCTTGTGCTATATTATTGGAGATGGTCGGTGATTGCTGGGCTTTTGGTATCCATACTTGCTTTGTGCCGGTTGTATTTCTATGTTTGCACTGCTTCCAAAGGGTATGATGGATGGATTGTCGGTTGAGGCATCTAGTCATGGATGACTATGCTATGGTGGTGGTTGAGAGGTCAGGTTGATAGTGCTTTTGAAAAGAAGGGAGGTGCAACACTTGCATGACCTGCCCATCAAGAGGTGAGGCATTCTGTACAACAAATCTAGGTAGGCATGTAGGAAGTGTGGAGGGTGAGTCTGAGGATACTATGGTGCCCATTTGTCTGCCTATAGTGCCCATTTTTCCAAGGGTCATTGTCGCTCACTAGCTTTATAGGTAGTCCATACCTTGTAAAGACATTCTCAAATAAGAATTTTGCAGTCATGTGTGCATCATTCTTTTTGGTAGCCTTAGTCTCTACCCATTTGGTGAGGTAATATGTTGCTATGATGATGTATTCTGCATGAGTACCTTTAGCAGGGGGGTTAATGGGTTCAACAAAATCTATACCCCACTTAGAGAATGCACATCCTCCCATCATGGTTCTCAATGGCATTTCATCTCTTGAGTTCGAAATTGAGCTCTTTCACAAACATCGCATCTCTTTACATATGTATTTGCATCCATATGAAGAGTAGGACACCATAGTCTTGAGAATAGTATGGCCTTGATTATCTGATCGGGGCCAAAATGACCGCCTGCAACACCCTGGTGTGCAGTCTATAATATGCTCAAGTAGTCACTCTCATGAGCACACTATCTCAAATATCCATATCTTTCTATTTTATACAAATTATCACCAATGAGTGTGTATTCTTGAGCTTATTGCTCGAGACTCCTTTGTCTTGCTAAAGTCATTCCTTGAGGGAATGTCTTCGTCCTCAAGTAGGTTACCATTGGTTTGCTCCATGCTGGTGTTGGAGACACATGGTATACGATCACATGTTTGACTGGAGGTCTAACATGACCTAGTGGACATTCCTTGCAAATCCTATAGACATTTGATTCCATCGAAGGCTAGTACACTCCTAATCCATGCATAGTTTGTAGCATGCGGTGTCACGAATGGTGTTGCTCTAATGCACCTACGTGTGCTATTTGTAACCATTTCTCATGCTCCAATTCCTCTATGCAACAAACAAGGATTTGTTGATTATCTTGCTTTTAAATACTTCCTACCATCATCTAGTATCGTTGAGACTTGGTTATCTCTTGTTCCTTGATTCTAACTTGAGGGTTCTTGGGTCCAAATGTGAGAATAGGAACAATTGGTTTGGCCCATTCAGGCACTTCTTCAAGTTAAACAAGTACACATCTAGTAACTCATCAACTATCCCTTGAGGGGCTTCTCCAATAATCAATCGTGAAAGATGATCGGCTCTAAGTTGGTTCTTTCCTTTTTTGACTACCACTTCAAAATCATACTCCATTAAGAGCTGAAACCAACATATCAATCTTCCTGTGTTACAAGGCTTGCTGACTAGGTACAACAATGCTTGATGGTCTGTGAAAAAATTGAATTTGATTGCCAACAAGTAGTGTCTGCATTTTTTTATTGCGTAAATCATTCCCAATCCTTCTCGCTTAGTGGTTGTGTAGTTCCTCTCTGCTGCATTTAATTGCCTACCTGCATATGCTATGGAGAGATCTATATTCCTCTCACTTGTAGATTGTGCTAGCACAGACTCGATAGTATAATTAGATGCATCATATGTACATGGAATGGCTTATTCCATTTCGGTGTCATCAGAATTGGTGCTGAGCACAAGCTTCGTTAAATTTCATTAAATAACTTCTCACATTCATCCATCCATTCGAACTTAGTCAGAAGGGCATATAGAGGTTTTGCATTGATTGCATACATGTCTATAAAACGTCGATAATAACCACAATGCACCATGAAGGCTTGTACTTCCTTCATGTTTTTTGGCTTAGGTAGGTCTACAATCACTTTCACTTTTTCTTTTTTTATTGAGATTCCATTCTTTGACTTGATGTGTTCTAGAATTTTGCCTTGCCTGAACATGAAAATGCACTTTTTTGGGTTGAGATAGACCTGATATTTTCGACATTTATCAAAGACTTGTTTCAATTATGGAATGTGGGTGTGCCTAATGCTAGAATGAGCACATAAATTATCAACATAGACTTCCAAGTTCTTTTGTAAGAACTCTTTAAAGACATGACACATCAGCCGTTGAAAATCAGCAGGTGCAATTGTGAGGCCAAATGGCATCACACAAAATGCAAATATGCCCCATTTTGTAGCAAAAGCTATTTTATGTTGATCTTTAGGAGCAATGGCTACGTGATTGTTAGCCTGAGAATCCATCTAGAAAGCTGTAAACTTCCTTGCCCGCTACTCGATTTAATAAGTGCTCCATGATAGGAAGTGGATAGCTATCTCTAATAGTGGCTCCATTAACTTTTTTCAAGTTAATGCACACACATAAATTTCCATTCTTTTTGGGCACAACCATAATGGGGGACACCCATTCAGTATGCTCAATCTCATATGCAAATCCGGCTTCTATCAAACAATCTATTTCTTCCTTAATCTTGCCAGCATAATTATCATTATAAGTGTATGGTTTCTATTTTGAAGGCTTGGCTTCTTGAATCATGGGAATTCTATGTGACCATATGTCAGGATCTACTCCTTTCAAATCCTTGTAGCTCCATGCAAACATGTCTGTATATTCTCTCAACGGGGCAATCAATTCTTCTTCCTCTTCTTCTGTTAAATCATGCCTGATATATGCACATCATTCTTCTCTTGCTTCAACTGTCACTACGATATTCTTAGTATTTTCCCGGTTATCGTATGCTTCTCGGGTGCTTGTTTCTCCCTTAGGAATTCTTACCATAATTCTTTGATCTTCTATTTCATATTTCTTAAAGTTCTCTGGTACTTCCAATAGGGATTCTTCTTCTTCTTACCTAGGCTTCTTTCTTTCTTTCTGTTGCTTATTCTCTTTGTTCTCTGGGGATGATACAACCTACTCAATTTGATTCTCCTTCCCTACCTCAAGGGTGGTGGATTCTACAAAATGAATATATTCTTCTTCTAAAGAAGAGAAGGGTTCCATAATAATGGACTCTAAATCTTTGTCGCTTCTCTTGTCTAGTTGCTGGCTCAATTGAATGCACTATTCTGAAATAGGCTCTTCTTTCATGGGTTCTCTCATAAAGATGGAGATATCATAACCATCCTCATCACACTGAGGAGTCCATTGTTCTTAATTTATCGCTACATCCATGGTGGCTAAGATCTTTGCCCAATCATGAGGCTCAAATTCCTCATCTGGAAAGACTATCGGTGCATAGGCAAGATCTTAGAGGGTACGTGGCTATTGTTCAGAGCCTGGCTTTTAATCATTTTTCTTCTTCTTTAGCTACCTTGCACATCCATAAATGAGTGTCCTCATACAACCATGAAGGGTGCGATTCTAGAGATTGAATTGAATTAGTTTCTTCAAGTGATTTATGGATCACTAGGCTTCTGTTCCTCTCCCTCATCATATATAGAGGGTATGTCTTGGGGACATTGTTCCTGTAGGTCGTCTATCTCTTGAATAGGTGGGTGAATTTCTTGTTCCAACTTCCATTTCTCTTCTTGAATTTCTCTTAGAAAATCTTATGAGTACTTATGTATCGAAGAAAGATTCTCCTAGTTCGTAGTTTTAGGCACTTGTGACAAGGATGATGTAGCCTCTTCCTATGTCTTCAGGATAGGATATGTTCTCTTAGGATCATTTTTCTTGTTGGTAGAAATCAAATATTCTAACCTCTATAGTAATCCTTGAAAGTGTAGCTCTGGTTTCACTAGGTTACTCCAACTGACATACTGAGATGCTTAAAACATGGTTTGAGCTAATTCTACCATTTTCGTGTAGAACTTGGTTCTCTTGATCTCTAGGTCTGCTCTAGGATAATTTACTTGATTCTCCCACTTGTTCTTCTCTTAGTCTCATTTTCTATGCTTTGAACATCATATCCAGGTTCTCTAGTATAGGTTCAGCTACAATTGATCCTAGTTTTGGGGTTGGGTTCTCTTGATTTGACTCTTGCGATGCCAATTCTAAAAATTTGGTTCTTGTCTCCTTTAAGCTTCCTTATAGTTCACTTATTTTCTTACTCCATTTTCTTTTGAGTCTCTCTCGTGAATCCTTCCAAGATGTGGATTTTCTTCTACTTGATTCTCTGACTTCACTACTCTCAACTATTTTATCAGGGTTTGGTTGTTGATTTTGCAAGAATGCCTAGGCTCTCGTTACAACTTGAATAGGTACATAGGTAAGGATGGATCCATTTGAAGTGTGCATAATGACTATCATGTTAATGAACGTTACTTTAAAGGCATTGGCAGGGTTTTTAGGGCATTCTCATATGACATGCTCTTTACCACAATCGGTACAAAAACCTTGAAAGTTATAAGACTGGGGTTGTTCGGCTAGTGGAGCATGTGGACACTCCCTTATGTAATGATCTCCTTGGCACCTAAAACATGGTCCTTTAGGGCCTCGTGGTCTCGTTTGTCTCAATTGGGGCTATGGATTGGGATTGGCATACATGACATTAGCATAATCTGGCTCCTAGCTAGGTTCCATCGGTGTACTCTCATATAGGTATGTCTCCATATGTTTGGGTGACTCAGTGTAGTATGCAATGGACTATCTACATGGGTAGAATCAAAACTATTGGAATTGGGATCATTTTTTGTGATTAATGGGGATGAGGTTACTAATGCTCTACTGAGATTCTCTTCTACAGCAGCATATTTGACAAAGGCTACATTGGCTGGAGGTGGTGGTTGTTGGCCTAGGACTAGTTGGGGTCTAGGTTGTGTCTGGTAGGGTACCTGGTAGTTATGTTGGGGTCTATAATAATGAGGCTGAGTGTTGTATTGGTCAGGGTATCTACCATGTTGTTGATATGCATGTGGGTAGTTTTTTCTAAGCAGTTGCTTGTTGTATGGACAATCTTGTGCAGTGCGATTAGTGTACTACCTTTCTATCATGCAATACTGACTACTAGGGTTAGCTTGGGGTTATGTCATGTTCAGACAGGCATTTGCCATATGGTCATCACTATATGTATAATGTTTGACTTAGGTTATCATGGGTGTCTGTTTGCTTGAGACTCCTAGCTTTTGGGCTACCTTCTCAGCCAGGTCTTCTATGGAACGAGAATGTTTCAAGGATGAATTAGTAGAATTATCTGTGTCCTTGTAGACCTTGGAGATCTCGAGCTCATCTCCTAACTTATCCTAAATGTCTAAAAAGATTCTCACACATTTCTCTAGTGTTCTGGGCTCTTTTATTTATACATAGGATCGTAGTTTAGAACTGAATAGCCCATCCAAGAACATAGATACTTGTTTGGCTTGAGTGGGTAACTCTGGCATAGGCCATCTCTTGATGTATTGTCTAAACCTACGTCCCGCTAATCTGACTGTCTCTTGAGGAGTTTGTTTGAAACTATGAATCAAAGAAGAGGTATTGTGCTTGATCCCACTTTTAGAGAACTCAATGATGAATGCTTCTAATAATTGATGAATGTCTCTAAATTGCCTTTGCTGTAAAGGTTGGAACCAGGTTAAGGCAATGTTTTTTAATGTGAGTCCAAATGCATTGTATTGGGTGAACATGTCATCCACTTGTTTGGCTTGTAGCACTTGCTTGAACTCGGCCATGTGGTCACTAATTGGGTGGGTCTCAATATTCTTGGTGCTCTCGGGGTCTAGGTAGAGGAAAGTCATCTCTACCACCTTATGGTCTTGGTTCTCTTAGTCTCTCCATCCTATCTGTTTCTACTGTTGACCGGTCTCTTCCTATCGTGTGAGCAAAGCTCCCTTCAGGTCTCTCCTTGCCTTTTTCTCTTTGGAAACCATGAGCCATAGATGCTCCTGTATCTTGGTGTCCAAAGGCAAAACTAGCTCGAAGTGGGGGAAAAACCAATTTGCTCCTCCATGTATAGGCATGTCTCCCAAGTTTAGACACCACAAACACTCGTTCTGATGTGTTGTCTAAAAACACCAGTTTTCTAGGTATCTCTGGATCCTTGAACTTGTAGATCATGACTGTTCCTACTTTGCTTGGTTGCTCAGACCTATACCTCCAAAATGCCTCATCAGTATCCTTGTTTAGAAATAACTCAATACTTTTGTTATCTAGAGGGATCCATTCTGGGTTGAGCATCCATGTCAACACTGATTTATCTCTTGATGTTCTAGGTTCACCATGCAACTATTCATGTTCTAAGTCACCTCTTTTCGATTCGAGAATTACTATTCTGAATTCATTAGTAAGGTGGGGTTGATGAGAAAATATGTACATTATTCCCTCCTTGTCGATATATGAGTCTCTCTCAAATTTAACCATAGGATGTTCCAATCCCATGAGTTGATCTGGGTTTTCAATTGAACGACCGATCTCCTCAAACCATCCTCATACATGTGAGCACCTAAATGGTTAGTTTGGATGTACTCTAACTAAGTTCTGTATGGTTCTTCGGGTCTTTCTAGGTAGGCTAAACCTGAACCGCCCTCTAGTCTCTCCATGTTGTAAGACATCTCCGACGCACTTGTTTCTGAGCTTGGTTAGTACGGATATCCACTCAGTTGTTGAGCCCAAGATCATGCTATGGTTCTAACACTCGCTTTCAATGACCTAACACTATGTCGATCCGCTTTTATTATGTGCTTCCTTGATCTGAGGTTCATGAATTTGTTTCCCTGAGGCACTCGATGTGATTAGTCATCACATAGATTCTTTGTTCTCAGCTACTTGATTCGTTGTTACTCTCTTTAATCTCTTGTCTTGTCCACTTGTATGCATCATGTATCATTTTTCATTGTGTGTTTAAGTTATCTCACCGTTCAAATTAGGTTCTTTGCCTCTTTAGGGTTTGTCACCTCAATGTCTTAATGTGCACTTGAACTTGAGTAGATAAGGGTTTCTTGTATTGGTATCATTCTTATCATGATCCTAATGAATCAATGACACTAATTGCTCTTAGATTGTACTAGCAATTGATTGAGGGGGTTGAGAGTTCTTCCAACCTCAAGTCCGATGCCTCCTTGATTGCTCTTATGCCCACAAAGACGTGCTTTCCAAGCCTTGTTTTGCTCTACATCTCACCCTACTCTGGATGCCCTTAATTGACCTATAAAAATCTTAAATTTAGGTCACTCTTTAATTGACAAGTAAGCAAGACATTTTTGACATATGCTAAGGGGTCCTAAGATGCATTAATTGCTTAAAAAATCACCCAAAATTGGCCTCAAAATTGCCAAAAAAATCAAAGTCTAATTTTTGCATTTCAGTCAGAGTGCTACGATGGTATGACAAGATCACCTGGTGATGAGCTATCGCGATGGTCTTACCCAATCGATGGTGAGGTGTAATCGCAATGGTGTGATGTATCGTGGCAGTGGTGTGCAATGAATGCGATGCGATGGCCTAGTCTCTTCGTGATGGTTTGGTACAATCGTGATGGTGTGAAGGATCATCGTGATGGTCAGTGGTCGAGATGAGTTGTCGTGATGGTGTGAGCCTAGTGTGATGGTGTGGTCTCATCGATGGCTCGAACCAATCTTCACGATGGTCTCGACCAATCTTGATGGTCACTTGTCATTGCGATGGCATGAGCCAATTGCGATGGTCAAAAGGTATGATGATCTCGAAGGCGTCGTGATGGTATAAACAAATTGCAATGGCATGGTCGAACTAGTCATTGCGATACTATGCTCGAATCATCACGATGGCCTATGTAGCATCATCATCATCTATCCTTGTCCTGCAAAACATCTCATCTTGAAAAGATTAGAGAAATATCTGTCATATAACATAATCTTTATATTCATACATAAATTGTTTTTCTTTGAAATCCAAAAACATTCTTTCATTAAGATATATGATTGGAAACAATTAAAAAAATGCTTCTGTGTATGCTAGCACGTACATGATCATGGTAAACTCTAAAAACACTATATAAAATATAGTCACGATCCATGAAACTCATAGAAATCATATGAAAGGCAATAGCGAAGTAGATAAGGAACTTGAAAACAATATTTCTCTGAAACACATTTGAGAGCACGAGGAGGAGTGATTGACCGTATAATAGTTTGAGGAGTGATTGACCGTATAATAGTTTGAGGAGTGATTGACCATACACTAATTCAAGCCATCTCACTTACCATTCCATTACAAAAGAGTCATGTTTTCAAAATGTTCTTCATGTCAAATTGCAAAGACACTTGAATCTCTTATATATATATATATATATATATATATATATATATATATATATATATATATATATATATATATATATATATATATATATATATGCGGCATTTATTCAATTCATCATTCACCCATGAGGACAAATCCTTTTGAATCTATGAATCTCTCTTGTTATCTCCAGCCGTATTCTTTGGTATATATGTATTTCCATTAACTTTCATTCTTTCATATATTTGTATACACAGAAGAAGAAACATAAATCTGAACTGCATGCATTGCTTCTTTCATATCTTGAGTTATCTGAAACATAACATATAATCAACTAAATCTACAGTAAGTCAAAAGATTTGTATCTACATGAAGTGCAAGTTATGGTAATGCTTGCAGTTGGCAAAGTACACTCCTGAGATAGTGGACTCCATGGATAGTGAAATTCTTGGAATCTGTTGAGCTTCACAACGTTCTCACATTTGTCAGAGAAACATCAGGTTTTGATAATGTCCTTAAATATCTAAACTCAGAGAAGTAAACACACTATTATATTGTTGATGTTCAATTGATGACATAATCGAGGTCTCTTAATTGGATAACTCCCTAGAGGGTCTATTGATATAATATATACCTCCGTATTAATGCCAATTCACCTACAACCTTCTTCCATAAGTTTGATCATAAATATGTAGAGATCATGATTGTACAATATGCACAGGAAGATAAAATCAGACATGCATCTTTATATTTAGAATTAATAATTCTCAACCAATTCTCACAGGTAAAAAAGTTATGTCTCCATAGGAATAGTCCAAGGAATGTGCATGCATCTATCTTAAACATGGTTGTACCTTTAGAGAGATTTCATCAACATACACATGCACACACATACTCAAAGATGTACACATTGATTCATTGGGAAAAATTCAAGTGCACGAATGAGCTTCAAAATATCATATGCAATGCTCGAGCTCCATGATTAAAGTACTATAGTTTCTTACTTCATTGCAATCATGCATTTACATGGATGGACACATTCCTGGAGACACACTTTTCCCATTTTGACAAACATGCACATTCTTAATATAAAACTATTATAGGAGTTCTCTCGAATTACAATGCATAAGCAATTCTTATCGTTTGGTATTGTAATAAAAATCTTATTGTTTGTGAAATCCCAAAATCTTAGTTTGTTTAGCAATAGAGAATTAAAATTCAGTTCTCCATCACTTCATCTAGGGTGCCGTCGACACTCCTCCGTTTGCAGTCTCAGAATCACACGAATTTTGGTGAGCATGCTCAGCATGTTTTCGAGATCAAAACATCTTCGCTTTGTCGTGCCAGAATCGCAATTTGAGCTCGTTTCGGCCTCCGAACGCACTATCGTAGCGCTTTGTGTAGGCTATTTCGTCTTTTTGTGCCAAAGGTATATGCCAGTTTCTGTTCGCCAATATAAGCGTCTTGAACTCTGCTACAAGTCTAGCAGCATTCGTCGGGGCAATTCTGTTCAACTTTTTAAGATACAGTCAATTTTCTGCATCAAGGTATTTTAGTCACCGACATGTATTCGTCGGGGCAATTCTGTTCAACTTTTTGATGCGACATGTATTGAATGCAGAAGGATTGTGGAACATTGTGCAGGCTGTTGAAAGACGTCCTGTTACACCTCTGACTACAGGTACTGCGAATATAGGTGCTGGAGCTGATGAAGATGGTATCGAAGATGATATTCCACAGATTCCTGTTCGTGCTACTGTTTCTACTGCATCTACTGTAGAGCAGATTCGCAAGGATGGCAGAGATGCCCAGGCACATGCATTGATAGCTTTGTTTGTCAAACGTGCCATTATTCCTCACATTCGCTCTTGCAGAACAGCTAAGGATGCTTCAGATACACTTACCACATTGTACCAAGCAGAAATGAGGCTCGTGCTGCTTACCTTCGAAAAGAGTTGGAGAGTGAGCACATGAATGAAGGTGATTCTATGGACAATTTCCTAACGAAGATCAAAGACTTGAAGGAACAGTTGATTTCTGCTGATGAGGTTATACCAGATAGATCACTTGTGTAGATCGTTTTGAATGG
The DNA here is from genome assembly GCA_020310875.1 of Ceratopteris richardii. Lineage (NCBI taxonomy): Eukaryota > Viridiplantae > Streptophyta > Polypodiopsida > Polypodiales > Pteridaceae > Ceratopteris > Ceratopteris richardii. The sequence continues at coordinate 116,417,384 of CM035438.1, read as the reverse complement.
TCTTCCTGATTCATATCAGAGTTTTGCTTCTACTCTTTGGTTGATGATGAAAGGCAATCCAAATGCCTTATCATTTGAGGGGTTAGTCTCTCTTCTGTTGCAGGAAGATCAGTCTAAGCAAAACAGGTCCATTATGCGAGTTGCAGATCTAGCTTTCCTGGCTAGTCAGAAGGGCAAAGGAAAATGGAGCTCTTCAATTAGTAAGCAGAAATGTGCTAATTCTGCATATTCAAAGAAGGAAGATAAAGATGAGAAGAAATCAGAAAAGCAAAAATTATTTTGTAAGTACTGTAAAGGGAATGATCATATCATAAAGAACTTTCCAAAACTGGCTGCTAAAGAGGCAAAGAAGAAAGAGGCTGGAATGGTTGTTGCAGAGGCCTCTACACCAAAAACAGAGTTTGCAAATCTTGTGCAGGAAGAAGAATGGGCGTTTACTACTGTCTGTAGTTTTGACCCATCTTCTCATGATCAGTGCATGTCTGCAGTAGACTCAGATGTTTGGTATTTTGACAGTGGGGCAACCAAACATATTACCTCGCAGCATAGTTTCTTCTCTTCACTCGAGCCTGCCCCTATAGGGAATACTGTTACATGCACCAACAACTCCTCTTATCCTGTTATGGGAGTTGGTAAGATCATTTTGAATACTGCTGATGGTAGTTCTTTCACTTTGTCAGATGCTTTATTTGTACCAGCGATCAAAAAGAACCTGCTAACAGTTTCTGCATTAGCCAAGATTGGCTTGGTTGTGAAATTTGTTGATGACAGGTGTACTGTTCATGATCTGTCAAATGGCGATGTGATTATTGCTTCTGGCATTTTATGTCATGGGCTGTATAAGCTCATAGACTATGAAAGATCTGTAAATGATTTGGCATGTGCAGTAAATGATTCTCAGCCTATGTCAGATGCAAATCTTTGGCATGCATGCTTTGGCCATCTGAATTTCACTAGTTTGCTACGCCTGCAGAAATCTAAAATGGTGTCCTCTTTGCCCAAACTTGAGGCACCTAGGAAACATGTTTGTGAAGGCTGTATTTTGGGCAAAATGCAGCGCTCGTCCTTTCCAAAAGATGGTTCAGTTCGGGGTACGCAGAAATTGCAGCTTGTACATAGTGATGTCTGTGGTCCTATGCAAACACCTTGTTTTGGGAATTATCTTTACTTTTGACTTTCATCGATGATTTTTCCAGGCATGCATGGGTATATCCGTTGAAGGCAAAGTCTGAAGTGTTCATGTGCTTCAAACAGTTTTTGGTTTTGGCTGAAAATCTGTTAGCATGTAAAATGGGCACCCTCCGTTCTGATCGAGGGGGGGAATATATGTCTTTTGATTTTAGTGCATTTCTGGCTGAATGTGGGATAAAACACCAGAGTACATTGCCGTATACACCTCAACATAATGGAGTTGCTGAACGAAAGATGGCGAGGTGTATGGTCAAGAGTCAGGCTTTACCACATAGTTTCTGACTTGAGGTTGTCATGTGTGCAGCATATGTACTGAACAGGTGTCCCACTAAAGCGCTGTAGTGTATCACTCCATATGAGGCTTGGCATGACCACAAGCCATCAATTGCTCATCTGCGTGTTTTTGGTTGTTTGGCATATGCATTAGTGCCTGAACATCACAGAAAGTTGGATGATAAAGTAGTAAAATGTATTTTTGTTGGATAAAGTTCTGAAAGTAAAGGCTATCGTCTGTATCATCAACAGACTAAACTCATTCTGGTTAGCCGTGATGTTGTTTTTGTGGAAGATGCTATTCAACCATTGCTTTCATGTACTAAGGAGACATCTGTTAGCGCTAAAGACACGTATGACACTTTGCTGCGTCTTTTTATAGGTGGACAGGCTAGTGCTGGTCCCAATGAGGCAACTTCTTAGCCTTTGCAGGTTTCATGTGATGATGTAGATCATTTCATTTCTGATGTAGATTTACATGATGCACTAGTTGATGAAAGAGCTGATATTGAGCAGGCAAAAACTATGCCAAAATGGCTGGTGCAGACTTTGCGTGACAACAAATTAGATGCACCTTTGTCATATCATACTCGTTCAGGCTCTCATAGTGCTTCTTTTGCATCAGATTGCTATGCTATGGCTAGGTCTAGTCTCTGTGATGAGAATGATCCTGTTTCTTTTGATGAAGCACAGAATTCCGAAAATTGGATGGCTGCTATGCAATCTGAATATGATGCTATAATGAAGAATGGTACATGGTCTTTATGTGACTTGCCTCCTAGCAAGAAGGCCATTGGCACTAAGTGGGTATACAAGCTGAAGCATAAACCTGATGGTACAATTGACAGGTATAAGGCTAGGCTTGTTGCAAAGGGTTATGCGCAGGAAAGAGGCCTTGATTTTGATGAGACCTTTGCACCTACATGCCGTATGACTAGTGTTCGGAGCATTTGTGCACTTGCAGCCCATCATGGTTGGAATGTACATCAGTTGGACATTAAAACAACATTTCTGAATGGTGACTTGCATGAAGAACTGTATGTTTTTCAGCCCTGTGGCTTTGTGCAAAAAGGGCATGAAAACTAGGTGTGCAGGTTAAAGAAGGCATTATATGGTTTAAAGCAAGCACCACGTGCTTGGTATGAGAAGATACATGCCTATCTGGTTGCACATGGTTTTGAGAACAGTCCAACTGAAAGCACCTTATATGTTAAGCGTGATAATGATGTACTTCTGATCATTGTTGTCTATGTTGACGACATGCTGCTCACTGGTCCTATTGAGAAACATATTGCTGATTTCAAGGCTGATTTGCATGCCTCATTTGAGATGTCTAATTTGGGGCATTTGCATCACTATTTGGGCATTCAGTTTATGCAAGTTGATGGTGGAATAGCTTTGTGTCAAAGGAAATATATTGACACATTATTGCAACGTTTTGGCCTTGAAGACTGTAAGCCTATTGCCAATCCTATGGAGACAGGTTTACGATTGAGTCTTCATGATGCTGGAGATGCATTTGATGTTGTTCTCTATCAACAGGCTGTTGGATGCTTGATTTACTTATGCATTACTCGGCCATATATTCAGTTTGCTGTCTCACAGATGAGCAGGTTTATGCATTGCCCAGGAGTCACGCATTGGAAGGCGGTTAAGCGCATCTTTCGCTACTTGAGTGGTACTCGGCTACTTGGGTTGTTTTATCCCAAGGGGGCATCACTAGCGCTAGATTTGCATGCTTTTTCTGACTCAGATTGGGCTGGTTGCTATGACACTCATGTGTCCACCAGTGGTTTTTGCTTCATGCTTGGTAGTTCATGTATATCTTGTTTGAGCAAGAAGCAACCTACTGTGGCCACTTCCAGTTATGAGGCTGAGTATAGGGCAACTTTCACAACGACTGTTGAGTGTGTGTGGCTCAGACGCCTTATGGCTAATTTGGGTGTTGGCCAGTCTTCTGCCACCACCATCTTCACTGATAGTTAGAGCGCATTGGCAGTTGCGAGGAACCCTGTGTTCCATGCTCACACTAAGCACATTGAGGTGCATTATCACTATGTCAGGGAGAGGTTCTCTGTTGAGGAGATCAGCTTGGCATATGTGCCCACATAGGAGAACATTGCAGACCTTTTCACGAAGGCTCTAGTTAGGGAGAAGTCTGAAGATTTTGGCAAAGCTTTGGGCTTACTTCCTTTTGTGGAGTGATTTCCACATAGCTTAGCACTTCCTTATACATGAGTGCCAGCTCCTTGTTCACCGCATCACTCCCAAGGGGGATTTGTTGATATATTTAGGTAGTGATGTGTGTGAACACACTAGGACTGTCGGGGCACTTTTTTCCCTCTTTAGGAGGTTTTTTCCCCCCGGCTTGTATATACGCCTATTGCCCTAATGGGCTACTTATCTTTGTACATTCTCTAGTAATACATTCAGTATTGTGTGTTGTGCTCCAAGCTTCTTCTTCTTCCTTGTGCTATTCGCGTGCTTCCGCAGACATCTAACTCCAACAAGATTCCCTTAAGCGCTAAGATGCTCTACACCATGCATAGGATGCATTCACAAAAACACAATTTTCTCAAACCATCATGATGGTCTGAGGCCTTCGCCAAAAATGGATAAATCTCAAAAATGTACATGTGGAGAGCTCCAATCTTGGTCTGAAGCACTTTCTTGCAAAGTAAACTCAATAACACATGCAAATGCACACACACACTTGCTCTCTCTCTCTCTCTCTCAAATGAGGGAAATGAGGGGAGAAAAGTGGATATGGTGAATTTTTGTGATTTTTTGCAATGTAAGTAGATGATGCGGGGATGAAAGAAAAGTATGAGGGAGGTGAAAGAAGATGAAAACAACATAAAAACAACAACAAATATGAAATTAATTACCTTTTAATGCTAATCTTCAAACACTCTTACCATCACACATTTGTCCTAGACCTCGTCCCCATCAACAATGCCAAATTTGGTGTTCTTCTAGACAAGGGTAGGTACCACATCAAGAAGCTCCACCTCTTTAATTGTCAATCGATGGAAGAGATAGAATGATGTGAAGATCGTGAATGAGTGATGTGAGTGAAGGTGGGGGTGAGACGCACACAAGTGCACACACACATTCACACACACACATGGTAGAAACAAGAGGAGACATAATGGAAGGTGAGAGCCATGCTTGTATTACTCAAAATAGCTGTTACAAACCTCAATCGCACTAGCTCGAAGCTCAAGCTAATCTAAAAAATGAGATCTCTAGCTTTTTTTATAGTTTTTTGATTAGTTTTGGCAAATTTTGAACCTAGTGTCCAACCTAGTTAGAAAATAGGTTCTAAGGGTCATTTGGAGGTCGAAATGAAGTCCAAAAAATACGAAATTTGGAATGAACATTCTATCTAAGCTCCTCAAGCTTGAGGACTCCTCGGCTTGCACAAAATGGAGTAGCTCATTACAAATTGGGTTTTCTATATTACATAAGTTACATTAGTGATTAAAATCACTATTAGGGGTTTGATCAAAGTCTAATGAAACATCTTTCTTTGAAGAAATAATGGGTCTCTTCCCCCGATCTTCATGCATTTCCCTTTCACATGCTTCCTCTTCATCCAGGTCTATGGGCTACTACTAGATGTATCGCTAACACATGGCCCATGTGGATGTAGATTGTGATATGGAGCCTATGGGTATACTCAAGATTTTTTTTTTTTGTGGGGTAGATGTACAACCCATGTGTGGTGGTACCATGAGAAGTGAAGGTGGTATATGGGTTAAAATAATTGGGTATATGTGGTTAATAAAGGGGGAGAGATGGGTGAGGATGAAGGGGCGATAAATGCAAGGCTATCTATGTGGAGAACCAAAGATGTTGTAGCAATGGTTTTGGTTTCTTTATGCATGAGGAAAAATGAGGTTAGTGTGGCATGGCTATGTGGAGGTGATGAGATGATTTGTGTAGGATGCCTAAGTTTAGGAAATGCAAGTGTGGTAGAAGATGGTCTAGGAGAAGGAGAAAGATGCAACAATGTGAGTGATGGATCAAGGTGGTGAGAAGTGGGTGGAATGACACAAATGGGTGGGAAAGAGCATGTAGAAGAGTCATGTATAGGTGTTGGAGTAGCATACCCCTGTTGTTTCCATGGCAATGCAGCAATGGCTACCATAGAGTCCTTTTGAACATGAATTCTGGTTTTTTTCCTCGAGTACCCCAGAGGAGGAGCTAGAGGAGTGGGATTCTATTGTAAATTTAGGCCTCATATCCAAAGCATCATTGGTGTCTTGAGTAACTTGAATGTGTGGGTTTTCTTGTGCTTTTTCTGAGTATACCATTCCCTTCTTTTCACTAATGATTGTTGAAGCATCTTATGGAACAACTTGGCATGGATAAAGTAAAAGAGTAGTTCACATACCTTTATATTTGTAAAGTGGACATAATGGTAGGATGGAGGCACCAACATGAAGTTGCTAAGGATGATGGAGAATTTTAGAGAGTTTCTTAGGTGTAGTCGACCAACAAAGGATGCCCCTCACAAATGGAGTCACAAGATATGAAGGATGAGGGAGTGAATAATAGAATGCCAAATTATAAAAGGTTTGAGGATAGAGTATTGCTAAAGATAGGAGGTCAGAGGTCTATTTTTAGGAACCCACAAAGCAAGGCAAGGATTTAAATATTTTTTTTTCTTTATGTCAAAGAAATGAAAAAGTGATATGTGTCATCCTGGATTATCACATGTTGAGCTTGATATTTCAACAATTAAATCATATAATGATACATACTAGTACGTACTTTGTATAACCTGAATTGCTGTGAGGATGTCATTTTTTCAGCAATAGTGGCATGGAACTATTGGAGATATTCCTTGGATTATGCATAGAACTTTTCTATAGGACATTCCAAGGAAGTATCGTGTTGTTCTTTTTCTCGGACTTCTTGAGGAGAAAGATTTTATTTGCTACCTTCAAGGGGTACCTTGGGCATGGTGTTTACAACTATCACACCTTCACTTGCTTTATCTTTACTTGCATTTTTTTGACTTGTGTGAGTCACTTCTCTTTTCCTTGGTGTCTATATGTGTTTTTGAGCTTGGATCATGATTCCAACTAATTCCTTGAGGTGAACCACATGAGAGCATCAAGAGTTATGTGTTGATAGAATGCCTTCTCTAAAAGTATGTTACTCATATGCAAGGGCAATGATTTATCTTAGCTACTAGTAGAGGGGAGCTACTTTGGGAAATCCTTTGTGTAGTGGTCTTTTATCCTTTGCGTGGAGGCGTGCCCTCAGGCAAGGAGAACTTACTCTAGAAGTGCCCATATTTCTTGAAACAGAAGAGCATAATGGGCCTAGGATGGTCGTTTATCTGGATCCTCCTCATGGTATCCCTAGATTAGTATAGAAGGTAGAGATAGATAAACTTGCATTGGGAAAGGTGCCCTAGGAGGGAAGACTGAGCTTCTCCTACCCATTACACATTTTGAGGTTAATGTGGCATCAATTTTGGACTCTCAAACCCTTAAACAAATGACATCAATTTAGGAGGGGAGACTTTGCTTCTATCCATTACGCATTTGGAGGTTATCATTACATCAATTTCGGACTCACAAACCTTGAAGAAATAAAAGTACTTGGCTTCATGGCCCCATTTACCACAAAATTGGCATGTTACTTGCCTAGGATACCCTTGTGGTTGCAACTTCAAACTCTCTATGGGTAGAAGCATGCCAAAGGAGTTTTGAAATCTTCTTTTGTGTGGTTCTTGAAATTGCCTTCTCCACCCATTTCTTGATTTGTGGTCTCTTGGGGCATCAAATACCCTTGCCATCAAGGATCTTGCCCATTTCATGAGTTCTAAGAATGTTTCTCTTGCATGTACGTTTAGATTTTCTAATTGATCAAGTGTGCTCTTGAAGAGTTACTTGGCTAAACTCCCTCTATGAACTTTGATTTTAGGGCCTCCTAGGTTTGGAAGTGGTCTTCTATATATTGGCCATAGCACTTATCTGCTAGTCATTCACGAGTGAAAGGGACGAAAGTCAAGAATGCATCTTTCCTCTGCTAAAGGCTTCTACTCTTACAAGTTGATAGGGACCTCTATGTATGGTCCTCTGGGTCTTCATGAGCACCACCTCAAAAGGAAGAAATTTTGATGTTGATTCTCGATGGGATGGCGGAAAGTTCCTCTGCCATGTTGTGGGGATTAATGCCTTTTCCTTTGGCGAACACAACCAACACCTTCCTAAGACTAGTTTGAGCCTTGTTTTCCTCTTCTATGTTGGATATTATCCTCAATCTTCCCACAAAGGATGAGCCTCTAATTGGAATGCCATAGGATCCGACCTTCTCCTATGGTAAGTTTTTAAGTGCCTTCTTAGGGATCAATTGGTTCTCCTTCTTGTTTCTATTTTGCATTATCGACCATAGTGGGAATGATCCTACAGTAATCCACACGGATAGTTCGAAGTTGGAGAAGAAGGGAGAGGGGTATGCCCAAACATAATAAAAAAGACTAGATCAAATTCACATAGGATGCTCACTTAGTCATACAAGAGAGTTGGAGGAATGATTTGGTAAGTTTAGGCCAAGTAATTTCTAGACTCTACCCATCTTGATAGGGGCTACATGCCTAGGAGAGAGAAGAAGGCTAGTTTCCTAGGACAAGTATATGCATCTTTTACTCCTATCATGAGTAATGTGCATGCCAAGAATATGTTTGGCATCCATTTGGAATCCTTCACATCAAATGTCTGACTCAACTTCTTTTTGAGAAGATAAGTCATAAGAGGACTTCCCAACAATCAACATATCTTTATCATAAAGTATCAAGCATATCAAGCTACCATATGAGCATATCTTTTTGTAGAAACAATGATCCTCATTGCTTTGAGAATAGCCTTGGGACTTCATAAAAGCATCAAATTTTATATATAATTGTTTGGAGGATTGTTTAAGTTCATATAAACTCTTCTTTAGCTTACAAATTAGACTTTCTTTTTTAGGTAGTACATAACCCTCTCGTTGTTCTATATAAATCTCATCTCTAAGATCACCATGCAAGAAAGCAGTACAGTGATGTGTGTGAACACTCTAGGACCACCGGGATAATTTTTTCCCTCTTTAGGAGGTTTTTCCCCCCCGGCTTGTATATACGCCTACTGCCCTAATGGGATACTTATCTTTGTACATTCTAGTGGTAATAACTTCAATATTGTGTGTTGTGCTCCAAGCTTCTTCTTCTTCCTTATGCTGTTCACATGCTTCCGCAGACATCTATCTCCAACAATTGGTATCAAAGCAAGTTGCCGATTCATCTAGGGTGTCATCAACACCCCTTTAGTCACAGTCTCAGAATCGTGATTTGAGCTTGTTTCGGCCTCCAAATGCACTATCGTAGTGCTTGTGCAAGCAACTTCATCTTTTTGTGCCAAAGATATATACCAATTTTGGCTCACCAATATAAGCATCTCAAAGTCTGCTACAGGTTTAGCAGAACTCATCAGGGTACTTCTGTTCAACTTTTTAAGATACAGGTACTAAAAAAAAACCATCACAGAGTTTGTTACCAAGGTCAAGGAGGTTGCGGATCAGTTAGCATCCATTGGAGAGTTGATTGAAGAAGAGGGTATCATGAGGAAAATTCTCAACGGCATTCGAAGTGATAAGCAATGACAATCTTTCACCATGGCTTATGATCTCATCATGGATGTGTAGACTCTAGACTTCAACATCTTTCTTGCACAACTCTTCAATCAAGAGGCTTAAAATAGAATAAAGGAAGGTAGCTCCTATCATGGTAATTCAACTAGTGCTCTATATGCAGATAAGAAGGATAAGAAGTAGAAAGGCAAGAACAAGGAAGAAGATGAAGAAGAGATTTCCCAAGACAACTTCACAAGCAAAAGCAAGTGGAAAGGGAAGAAGAAAGGACCAAAGCAAGACAAAGCCAGAGGTCAGAATGTTCAACCTTGTTCCATATGCGATAAGACCAACCACACCACTCAGAATTGCTAGTTCAATGGAAGACCCAGAAAGGAAGTGGAAGAGGTGGATATGGCAGCAATAGAGGCAGAGGTGGACACAACTTCAACAATAACAATAGAGGCTATAATAGAAGGGACTACAACAATTATTCAGAAGATCAACCACATGAAGACTCATTGCTTCTCATGAATCTAAGCCACAAAGAAGGTAAAGAAGACGATCTTTTGTTCTACATAGATTCAGGATGTTCGAATCATGTTGCATGCAACATTGCTCTTCTATTTGATTTGGAAAGTCCAAAGCATAGACATGAAGTGCAAACAGGGGATGACACAAAGCACAATGTGGAGAAGATTGGTAATGTCAAAGCTTCCAATGGTAGGACAAACATTCTGAGTAAGGTTCTCTATGTACCCACTATCAATAAAAACCTAATAAGTGTAGGCCAAATAGTTGAAAAAGGCTTGCTAGTTAGGTTCACCCAACATGGAGCTTTTGTGGAAGATCCATGTCAAGGCTTCAAGAAGATAGCCAGAGGTGAGAAGCATGGTAGGCTCTTTACTTTTGAAGTAGGAGAAACCAAGAACATAGCTCTATTCACTTTTGGGTCTCAAACCCTAAGTGAGCTTGAAGTGTGGCATAAGAGACTTACTCATGTGAATGAAAGAACCTTGAAGGATATATGTAGGGACCAAAGCATTCTAGGACTACTGAACATATCAAAGCAACACATGATCAATAGGTGTGATGCATGTCAGATTGGGAAGGCACAAAGACAACCATTCAACCACAAAGGCTACATCCACAACAACTTATTGGACTTAGTACATACAGATGTATGGGGACCAAGTCAAGAACCTTCATTGGCAGGATCAAGGTATTATGTCTCATTTATTGATGACCATAGTAGATGGATTGCTCTATACTTTATCAAGAGTAAGAATGAAGTGTCTGATTGGTTCAAAAAGTATCTATCACATGTGGAGAATCATACAGGTAGATCACTCAAGAAGCTTAGATCTAATGGAGGGGAAGAATACTTCTCCAAAGAGTTTGATGAGTTCTTTCAGGATAAAGATATCAAAAGGGAAGTGACTACAAGGTATTCTCCTCAACTAAATGGAATTGCAGAGAGGAGAAACAAGAAATTGGTTGGATCAGCCAAAACAATGCTTGAAGAGAAGAAGTTTCCACATTATCTATGGGTAGAAGCTATTTCAACTGCTGTGTACCTTGTCAATTGACTACCATCCAAATCACTTCAAGGTATGACTCCTTATGAAGCATGGCATGGAAGAAAACCTAGTCTTGGACATTGCAAGGTTTTTGGTTGTTTAGCTTATGTTCATGTACCGTCACAAATAAGAGGTAAGCTAGATGAAAGGGCAACAAAGGTAGTTTTTATTGGATACAATTCAACTCAAATGGGTTACAGGTTCTATAATCCTTCAAGCAAGCAATTCACTACAAGTAGAGATGTTGTGTTTGAAGAACACAGGTCTTGGTATGATGAAGACAAACAAAAGGTAACTCTACCATATGATCTTGATTCTGATTCTCATCAATTAGGAAGCAAGCATGATACACACGTCCAGGATCCAAGAAGTGATACAGATGATGAACAAGATGAAAGGGAAAAGGATTACAAGCTATGGAAGTCAAGAGGCAAAGCAAACATGCAAGAGGTTGGAGAATGCTCCAAACAAGCACCTAGAAGATCAGCAAGAGAGAAGACACAACCAGAAAGGTATGGATATGATTCCACATTTGTTACGAAGCATTCAATCTACTTGGCAAAAGACTCTATTTCAAAGGAACCATCAAACTATGAAGAGGCAAAGGGAAACCCTAATTGGGAAAAGGCCATGAAAGAAGAAATAGATGCATTGAAGGAGATGGACACTTGGGATTTGGTTTGAATGTCGCTGGATCAAAAGGTAATTTGTTGCATATGGGTGTATAAAGTTAAAAGAAATTCAGATGGATCAGTTTGCAAGTACAAGGAAAGATTAGTTGCCAAAGGATTCTCACAAACTCATGGTATAGACTATGAGGAAACATTCTCACCAGTCGCAAAGATGACTACAATCAGGACATTGATAAGTGTAGCTGCTACAAGGAATTGGATACTCCTCCAACTTGATGTGAAAAATGCATTCTTAAATGGTTGTATAAGTGAAGAGATACACATGTCACAACCACCAGGCTTTGAGAACCCTAATCATCCATCTTATGTTTGGAGACTTAAGAAAGCATTGTATGGATTGAAACAAGCTCCTAGAGCTTGGAATTACAGGTTGGTTACATATCTTCAAGATCAAGGGTTCAAAGCTAGCAACTCAGATCCTTCTCTATTCATCAAAAGGGATCACGATGAGGTTATCTATCTATGTGTATATGTAGATGATATTATTGTGATAGATGATGATCTAAATGGCATTCAAAGGATCAAGAGACACATGCAAGAGGAGCTCAAAATCAGTGACCTAGGTACACCTTTGGAGATGAATCATAAACTTAGTGTTTATGAAGGTGAGAAAATTGAAGACATAAAAGAATATCAAAGCTTGGTAGGTAGCTTGATATATGCTACTCATACAAGGGCAGACATCTCATATAGTGTCCGAGTGCTTAGTCAGTTCATGCACTCACCAAGAAGACCACTACTTAAGTATCTCAAAGGTACAATCAACAAAGGTATATTCTATCCTTACTCTTCAGATTTGGATATCAAAATCTATTTAGATGCAGATTGGTCAGGAGCTAAGGATGATAGAAGAAGTACTTCTAGTTACTTAGCATTTGCAAGTTTGTTGACACTCAAGGTTAAGGACGAAGCATGGAAGTGCACCAAGGAAGTGGACACACAAGAAGAAGGAGCATGTAGGGAGCTCCAAGAAGCACATGCCAAATTTTCGGAAGAAATCCCTATAAAAATAGTGATTTTTATCACTAAAAACCATTGTAAATACCATTTTCCATTTTTGCAACTCCATTTTGTTCAAGCCAAGGAGTCCTCAAGCTTGAGAAGCACTAGAACTATCATGATGCCAATTTTCATAATTTTTAGATTCCTTTTGAGCCCCCAAATAAGCCATGGAACCTATTTTTTAACTAGGCCAAACAGTAGGTCTGAACAAGGCCAAAACCACTCAAAGAACTATAAAAAGGGCTGGAGAGCTCATTTTTGAGGTTAGCTTGTAGATTTGAGCTTTCTAAGAGATTTCTTTTGTAATCTAAGATCTTCCATTGTTCCACTCTTTGCTCTTACTTTGTGCGCGTGTGTGTGTATGTGTGTGCATGCTTGTGTGCTTTCACTCACACACTTGTGCCATCACTTGCTCATGATCTTCATACCAATCCTCACGTCTCCACGGATTGACATTTATTGGAATACGCTCAAAATACCCCAAAAACTGAGTGATAGTATCGCGGAGCGACGAGGATTGTATCTGGTATCGCGCAGGTGGTATCGCCAGTTTGGAGATAGATTTTGCATCCACAGGCACATAGGACTGACAAGGAGGACATAAGGTACACATATTTGCAAAAAAATTGAAGCTCGACCACAAAAACTCCAAGTATCGTGTCCGGTTGAGTTTTGGTATCGCGATACCAGAACTCTCGTGTATCGCGATACTTGTCAAGGTATCGTATCGTGCATATCCACTTGAGGTATCGTGATACCATTCTGGTATCGTATCGTTAAGAGCTGGTATCGCGATCACAATTGCCCCGGTGGTATCGTGTCATGCCGATCATGGTATCGTATCGGCAGCCAAGTTGGAATCGTATCGCCTCCTCTTTTGGTATCGAATCGTTTAATCCTTTGGTATCGTATCGCCCAAAGAGTCAGTATCGTATCATGATTTACTTTAGTATCGTATCATCTGCTTTTTGGTATCGTATCGCGTACCTTGCAGTATCGTATCGTGCCAATTGGAGGTATCGTATCGTGTCGGTTCAGTGGTATCGTATGGTGTAGCACAAGCAGTATTGTATTGCGGTTGGAGTGGTATCATATCGTGAGCCTAGTGGTATCGTATTGTCTGGAAGGTATCGTATCGTTTACAAACTAGTATCGTATCGTCCTAACCACTGGTATCGTATCGTGAACTAATCAAGTATCGTATGGTGCAAATCAAAGGTATCATATCGTGGAAGTTGGTATTGCCTTGGTGGTATCACATCGTCTAAGGTGGTATCGTCTAGAGCGATATCGTGTATCGTGGAAAATTTGGTATCGTATCGCCTGTTCTGTGGTATTCCCAGAGAGATCATGTTTCCCTGTTTTAACTCCATAACCCTGAACTGGCATAACTTTCTCATATGAAATCCGTTTGCTGTGATTTTGGGTTTGTTGGAAAGCTCGCGTTGGAATATTAGAAATTTTGAAGTTGACCCTCAGGTGGACTAGGAAACCCAGGAGTTCCAAGGATTCTGAGCAATGCAAGAGAACCTTGGGACTAGAAGACAAGGCTTATGAACCTGAGATCTAGCAGACACTTAGGCAAGGATAGACAAAGCATTAGATCATGTGAGGCCAGTGTCAACCATACAGCTAAGTCTTGGGCACAACAAATAAGTGGTTATCCGTACACACTAAGTTCAGAAACCCGTGACTCAGAAATGTCCTTCAACATGGAGAGATCCACATGTAGCTCAACTACTGCCTATTTACAGACACCGGAAGGTCCCTATAAGATACAATTGAAGTATGTCAGGACCAACCAATTAGGTGCACGCATCTATGAGGATGGTCTAAGACGACTAGTTGTCCAACTCAAAAATCCAAATCAACCCTTTGGACTTGAATACCCAGTGGTCAAGTTCGAAGAAGGGTCATACATTGACAAGGAAGGAACCATGTATGTGGTTACTAGCTTACCTGATAGGACAGATGAGTTTGGTAATATCATTCCTGAGGACGAGTTAGGAGACCTAGGATGAGAACCCAAGACTCTGAGAGGAAAATCTGTTTTGACTAGAGTGCTCACTCCAGAGTGGGTTCCTCAAGACAACAAAAGCATAGAACTATTCTTGAATAGAGAAACGAACGAAGCCTTTTGGAGATTCAAGCCAGATCAACCGAGCTCAATAGTCACCATCTATGAGTTCAAGGATCCGGAGACACCAGGCCAAGTTGTCTACCTAGACCACACATCAGAGAAACTATTCTTGGTAACAGAGCAGGATAGGCATGCATACACTTGGCAAGGTGAATCAATTTTCCCTCCACTAAGATCTAGTGTTTCCCATGGTCTCCAACGAGCAGGATCATCAAAGGCTCATGAAACCCAAAGGGAAATAACTAGAGAGAGACCGGAGGTAAGCTTTACACATACCGTGGGTAGGGACCAATCAAGACATGAAGGTGAAAGACTTGAAAGAGAGAGACATAGAGCTTATAGGCATCAAAGAGATGAACATGATTTTCCATTGCCAAGACCCAGGGATTACTCAAGAACCCTTAGACCTTCTCAAGTGGTCAAGGCAATGAAGAACTATTTTGATGGGTTCAGAGACCCTTATGATCATGTGGCCGAGTTCAAACAAGTGTTAAGGGCTGAGCAGGTTGAGGACTTGTTCACACAGTTCGAGGCATTTGGTTTGACTCTCAAGGGTACCACCTTAGCTTGGTTTGAACCTCTAAATAGTCCATCAATACCAACTGCCATATTATAGACCGCAACAGCGATATCACGCACCATATAGGTCACAACCAGTCCTAGAAAACCAGGCACTAGCTCCTACCAATGTGATCCCAATTAAGTATGTAGTGGTAGAGGAGAATCTTAATAGAGCATTGGTGCCACTAATCCCATTGGTCTTAGAAAATGACTCTCATGCTCATAGTTCAGACTACTCCCATGAAGGCAGTCCACATGCTTATTACATAGAGTCACCTGAGCAAAGTGAGACTTCTCCATATCAGTATGAGGCACCACCTATGGAACAAAATTGGGAGCTAGAATACTCCAATGTCATGTATACAAATCCAAATCCTAGGCCCCAAGTGAGACGATTAAGACCACAACCCTCTAGAGGACCATGTTTTAGATGTCAAGGTGACCATTTCATTCGTGAATGTCCCCATTCACTAACTCCGGGACAAGGATAGAACATCACAATACACAGCTTTTGTCCCGAGTGTGGTAAGGAACATCTCCCTAGAGAGTGTCCTAGGAATCCCTCTAGTGTGCCCAAGATTACACCCATCAATGTCGTAGGCTTAGTGGCGGATTCAAGTTCAAGTAGTAGTAATGTGGCTCCTGTACAGGAAGTCACTAGGGCACAAGCATCAAACTAAGATAAGCCGGTTGAGCAATTAGAGTCAAGTGAATTAGGAGAGCCTAGTAAGAGGAAAACGAGAACTTGGAAGGATACCAAAGAGAAAACTAATCACAAGTGGAACAAAAAGTTATCTGAGCTAGAAGAAATCATGAAAGAAGGAGAATCATATGACAATAAAGAAAAGACAAAAAGATTGTAGTGACCATTGAAGGGAACAAAGAGAGATGTACATACATAGGAGATGACCTAAGTGCAAAAGAAGAAGTAGAGCTTGTAGCTCTATTAAGGGAATATAGGGACATATTTGCATGGCACTATAGAGATTTGAAGGGAGTAGATCCAAAAATTTGCTCTCATACGATCCCCATGACTGCTACGCCAAACCCACCAAACAAAAGCCCTACACATATAATGGCACTTATGCAACTAAAATAAAAGAAGAAATTGACAGGATAATTGAAGCTGGATTTATCTTTGAGATTGAGCATACTGAGTGGGTTTCCCCCATTGTAGTGGTGCCCAAGAAGAATGGAAAGTTGCAAGTGTGTATTAACCTTAAGAAAGTTAATGCCGCTACAATAAGAGATAGCTATCCACTTCCAATCACATAACATTTATTGGAGTGTGTTGCAGGCAAGGAAGTTTATAGCTTTCTTGATGGATTTTCAAGTTACAACCAAGTAGCCATTGCCCGAGAAGATCAACACAAAACAGCTTTTGCCATAGAATGGGGAATCTTTGCATTTCGTGTGATGCCATTTGGTCTCACCAATGCACCTTGCAACATTCCAAAGGCTCATGTGTCATGTCTTCAAAGAATTCTTGCAAAAGAGCTTGGAAGTATATGTGGATGATTTATGTGCTCATTCCCAACAAAGAAGATACCACATCCCTGAGCTCAGACAGACCTTCAACAAGTGTAGAGAATATTGAGTGTGTCTGAACCCAGAAAAGTGTGTGTTCATGGTACGACAATGTAAAATCTTAGGTCACATTGTTTCTAAAAATGGAATATCAACTGATGAGGACAAAGTTAGAGCCATAGCTGAATTGCCCAGGTCAAGGAATGTTTAAGAGGTACAAGCCTTTATGGGCCATTATGGATATTATCGCAGGTTTATCCACATGTATGCCATCATTGCTAAACCTCTTTATGGATTGTTGAAAAATTTTGAGTAGAACGACGAATGCAAAAATTCCTTCAATGAGCTGAAGAGACGTTTGTGCTCAGCACCAATACTGACCACTCCTGATTGGAGTAAACCCTTCCATGTCCATGTAGATACTTCCAATCATGCAATAGAATGTGTGCTAGCACAACCTATAGGTGAAGGAAATCTAGATTTACCCATCGCATATGCTAGTAGACAGTTGAACGCAGCAGAATGAAATTATACCACAACCAAAAGAGAAGGTTTAGGCATGGTATATGCCATGAAGAAGTTTAGACACTATCTATTGGCCAATAAGTTCAAGTTTTTCACTGATCATCAAGCTTTACTATATTTGGTCAATAAACCTTGCAATACACGATGCTTAGTAAGATGGTTTCTCTTACTAATGGAATATGACTTTGAAGTGGTTGTTAGAAAAGTTAGAACCCACCTCAGGGCAGACCATCTTTCTCGCATCACTTCAGGCGAGTCACTGCAAGGAGTGTCTGATGAATTGCCTGATGCTTATCTGTTCAATTTAGAAATTGTTCCTAAATGGGCAAATAAGTTGGTACCTGTCTTAACCTTTGGACCTGCAAATAAGAACGTAAAAAAAAAAACAAAGAAGAAATTGTAAGATCACAAAAATATCAAATATTGGTAGGAAGCATGTACAAACAAGGTACGGAGGGTGTATTAGCTTGTTGTATCGAGGACGATGAACATACTAGTTGGTTGCAACAAGCCCATGAGGGACTGCTAGGAAATCACTACTCTAAACAATGAACATTGCAAAATCTGAAATGTTTAGGAGTGTATTGGCCTAGCATGGACAAAGAAATACAGGAGCAGATTAAGAATTGTTCAATGTACCAGGAGAGACCCCAGTGGAGCATGCAACTCTTTATCATGTGTCATTAATTCCAGATTGGAGTGCTCCATTGGTAGAATTTATGAAATCAAGAACACTATTGAACGAGGCTAGTCTAGCAAGAAAACGAAGCATGGAGCAAAAGGCTCACAACTATGCCTTAGTAGGAGAAAACTTATATCGAAGAGGAAAAGATGGTTACCTAAGATTGTGTGTTCATGAATCAGATTATTTGAAATTCTTAGAAACTGCACATAGTGGTGTTGCAGGTGGACACTTTGGGCTTGATAGAGTAATCAAGACCATTCTATTCTCAGGACTTTAGTGGCCCACTCTTCATATGGATGCACATACTTATGTGAAGAAATGTGACACATGCCAACATGCACAATATCCGATAAGAAAGGATGAGATGCCTTTGAGACCAATGATGGGAGGACGTGTGTTCTCGAAATGGGGTATAGACTTTGTAGTCCTATTAACCCCCCAGCTAGAAACTTCCATGCAGAATACATTATTGTAGCCATAGACTACCTTACAAAGCGGGTGGAAGTAAAAGCCACAACAAAGAATGATGCTCAAATGACGGCTAAGTTCTTATTCGAGAATGTGTTCACCAGATATGGGTTACCAATAGAGTTAGTAAGCGATAGAGGCACACACTTCTTGAACGAAGTTATTGAAAACCTTCTCCAAGAATTCTTGGTAATACATAAGAAGTGTGCTCCCTATCACCCACAAGCTAACGGACAAACCGAGAGCACGAACAAGATCCTATGTAACATGTTGACAAAACTCATAAATAATTGTTGGTGCATTTTACCCAAGCCTACATGCTTGATATGCTTGATATTATGATCATTTGTAAGTCACATGTGTAGTCATGTGAACACCTCTTGTAAAAGAGTTCATTTTTATCTCTTGTAATTGAAAAAAGAAAAAGGAAAAAGATGGCTTACCTTATCCATGATGTAAAAGCAAATTCGTGGTTCTAACTACCTAAAACCATGAATTTTTGAGCTGAGGGAATAACTCCTAACTTTGGGGATCACTTTTAGGTGGAG
Source organism: Ceratopteris richardii (assembly GCA_020310875.1). Taxonomy (NCBI): domain Eukaryota; kingdom Viridiplantae; phylum Streptophyta; class Polypodiopsida; order Polypodiales; family Pteridaceae; genus Ceratopteris; species Ceratopteris richardii. The sequence goes on along the minus strand of CM035438.1, from coordinate 116,398,566 downwards.
CCATTTTGAATTTGAATTCAAAACTCCCTCCAAGAATAGCTATAAAAAGAGCAAGAAGGAAGAGGCGATTAGCAAGCCTTGTACGTGACCACTTCATGTCATTTTGTAGAGATTGAAGAGCTTACTCTATAGCTCTATCATTCTACTCCCATTGTGCAAAGATTCATTGCCAACGTGGTTGTAATCATATGTGAATCTATACATTTATCATTATCTACTTCTCTGTTTTGTTCTCTGCTATACTCACTCAGAGCAGTAACTTCAGAAGGTCATATCTCGAGTTTTACTCGACATTTTTCAGTGTTTTAACGTGCATTGGATAGATCTTACTGTCTTCTTTTTGCATATACATTTTCATGGTCATTGGATATACAGATTTGGAGATATCTGCATTTTACTGCTCACTGGTCTATCTCTGCAGAGCCCCGAGAATGGTGGGCATGTTCCAGAAATTGATAAATCTTGTTCTCAGTGCTCAGTCCATCATTTGAAGTGTTTTAACTTGGATTAGGAAGCTTGCTCAGTCTATTTGCTATGCCCAAAAGGAATTTATCTAAGTCCTACCAGGTTGAGAGCACTGTTCAATTTTTCCAGCAGGTGTATGTCCAAAAATAGCAACTTTTGGGAGCTAGTCATTTCGCAACTTCTCTGTCTTCACTTAAACTTTTGGGATACATTTCCCAAAGTACTTGGCTGATATTTTGGTGGATTTAGGAAGCTCATAGGGTCTACTAATCAAATCTGAAGTCTCAGTTGGCTGGTGTGAAGCTGGTTGTAGCAGCACCTACTCATCTTTGGATTGCATCCACCATCTCCCTTCACAGTGGTATCAGAGCATAGTCAAGCAACATGGGAGATGGATTTCCATCAACAATTGACAAATTGGATCAAAACAACTACCCGGCATGGTCTCTAAGGATGGAGGCTTACCTTCAAGGGAGGAATCTATATGGATTCATATTCGGAGATGAAGCAATGCCAACCATGAGGAACAAGGGCAACCATCACATGAAGAAGTGGAAGGACTTTCGAATTGGTGTTCGAAGGATGCACTTGCAAGGTCCTATATTCTAAACTCAATCTCTGATTTTTGTTTACCTCATGTCAAGGGATGCAAGACATCAAGAGAGACCTGGAATGCACTTGCTTCTTTCTTCTCTTCCAACACTCGAGCAAGGAAGAACCAATTGTGGATGGAGTTCACAACAATGAAGAAAAGCCCGAAGCAAAATGTGACTGATTATGTCACAAAGATGAAGGAGATTTCCGACCAACTTGGAAGCATTGGAGAGGTAATTGAAGAGGAGCAAATCATTAGACAAGTCATAAATGGAATCAAAGCAGATGACAAGTGGGAGTCATTCACAACAGCCATGGATTTATACATGGATATGCATGTACCCGACCTCAACACACTCATGGGCCAACTCTTCACTCATGAAGAAAATATTAGCAAAGGTGGCGAGTCCTCAAGAGGTAATCAAACTTCTGCCTTATATTCTGATAAAGCTAAGGTCAAAAACAAGTCAAAGAATAGGAAGAATGAAGATGAAGGTAGCTCTTTCCAAGCAAACTTTGCAGGTAGAGGAAGAGCTAGAGGTAGAGGCCGAGGTGGAAAGCAAGGCAGGGGGAGATTCCAATAATCTCAACCTTGCAACATATGTGGCTTATCTAATCATACTACTGAAGAATGTTTCAGGAACCCGAGGAACTCAAGAGGAAGAGGATTCAATAGAGGTGGTTATGGATCAAATAGAGGCAGGTACAATGGAGGCTACAACAACAACTACTACAACAACAATTACAACAACAACAACAACAACTATAAAAGTGGCCATAGAGGAAGAAGAGACTACAATAACTATGCAGAGGACCAAAGTCAAGAAGATTCATTATTGATTATGAATCTATCAGTGAAGAAGGGTAAGGATGATGATCACATATTTTACATTGATTCGTGATGCTCAAACCATGTAGCAGGAAATGTGGCTTTACTTTCTGATTTGGAAGATCCTCATAACAAGCATGAAGTGCAGACAGGAGATGACACAAAGCACTCAGTGGAGAAGATAGGTAATGTGAAGACATCAGATGGGAATATGAACCTCTTAAGCAAAATCTTGTATGTCCCTACAATTACCAAAAAATTAATAAGTGTTGGACAGATTGTTGAAAAAGGATTGCAAGTTAGATTCAACCGATTTGGAGCATATGTTGAAGACCCAAGGCAAGGCTTTCGAAGGATTGCCAAAGGAGAAAAGACAGGAAGGCTTTTCACTTTTGAAGTGGAAGATACAAAGAACATAGCTTTGTTTAGCTATGGATCTCAAACTCTAATAGAGTTGGAGATATGGCACAAAAGGCTTGCTCACATTGGTGAGAGGACACTCAAACAAATTTGCAGGGACCAAAGTGTACTTGGTTTGCCTAATATCACAAGGCAACACATGATATATAAGTGTGAAGCTTGTCAACTCGGCAAGGCTCATAGACAACCTTTCAATAAGAAAGGATATATGTATCAAAATCCTTTGGATCTAGTGCACACAGATGTGTGGGGTCCAAGTAAGGAGCCATCTATATCAGGCTCAAAATATTATGTGTCTTTCATAGATGATTGTAGCAGGTGGACCATTCTATTTTTCATGAAGCACAAGGATGAAGTGTTTAATTGCTTTAAGAAGTATATTGCTCTTGTTGAAAACCAAACAGGTAGGACTTTGAAACGACTCAGATTAGATGGTGGAGGAGGATACTTCTCTTCTGAATTTGATGCCTTCTTGCATGAAAGAGGCATTAAAAGGGAAGTCACTACAAGGTATACACCCGAACTCAATGGTGTCGCAGAGAGGAGGAACAGAGCTATTGTCAAAGCTGCAAGGTCCATGCTCAAGGAAAAGGGATTGCCAAACTACCTATGGGCAGAGGCTGTGTTTACAGCGACATATCTCATAAATAGACTTCCATCTAAGTCACTAGATGGAACCACTCCATATGAAGTGTGGAATGGAAGAAGACCTAGTCTAGAGCATTGTAAAATCTTTGGATGCTTAGCCTATGCTCACATTCCTTCTCAAGTAAGAGGGAAATTGGATCCCAAGGCAGAGAAGTGTGTATTCACTGGTTATGATCAAAACCAAAAAGGATATAGATTGTACAATCCAACCAATAAAGGATTTTCTATGAGTAGAGATGTAATTTTTGATGAAAACAAATCATGGTTTGATGATGACAGGAAAGTGAAGTTGCCTTATGACTTGGATGAAGATTTTCCATCACTTCAACCAAAGGAGCCGAAGTAGATTGAAGAAAGTGATTCAGAGATTGACCTAGAAGACTTGGAAAGACTAAAGCTATGGAAGAACAAAGGTAAAGCAAAGATGCAGGATGCTACATATGGACCCGAACGCTCACATCAACCACTTAGAAGGTCTTGAAGGGAGAAGAAGAAACCAGAGAGGTTTGATTATGATACTTCTTTGGTCACCAAGCACTCAATCTACATTGCAAAGGATTCAACCAATGAAGAACCTACCACATTCGAAGAAGCACAAAGCAAGAAAGCTTGGAGAGATGCAATGGATGAAGAAATGGAAGCCTTGAAGGAGAATGACACTTGGGAGCTTGTACCTAACAAGCCATCTATGAAGGTAATTGGATCTCGATGGATATACAAAATCAAGAGGAATCCAGATGGAAGTATAAATAGACACAAAGCAAGGTTAGTTGCTAAAGGGTTTGCTCAAACCCATGGTATTGATTATGAGGAGACTTTCTCTCCTGTTGCAAAAATGCCTACAATTAGGGTTCTTATTAGTCTTGCTGCATCTAGAAATTGGAAGCTCTATCAACTTGATGTAAAGAATGCTTTCTTGAATGGATGGATTTTTGAGGAAGTGTATATGGCACAACCTCCTCGATATGAGGATGCATATCATCCTAACTACGTATGCAAACTAAAGAAAGCTTTGTGTGGATTGAAGCAAGCTCCAAGAGCTTGGAATTTCAGATTGGTGACTTATTTGCATGACCAAGGATTCAAAGCTAGCAAGGTGGATACCTCTTTGTTCATAAAGAGGAATGGATCTGAAGTGATCTATTTATGTGTGTATGTTGATGATATTATTATCACAGGAAATGATCTTGAAGGAATCAAACAGGTAAAGAGTCAAATGAAGGAGGAGTTCAAAATAAGTGACCTCGGACCACTCACTTATTTTCTTGGATTGGAGTTGATCTACACAGATTCAGGTATATACATCACACAAAGGAAGTATGTGCATGACATGCTCGTCAAGTTCAAGATGGAAAATACCAAGTGTGCAGGTACACCTATGGAGCAAAATCATAAGCTTAGTGCTTATGAAGGAGAGCCAATTGAAGACATCACAAGCTATCAAAGCTTGGTTGGAAGTTTGAATTATAGTGGCCAAGAGAGTCCTCAAGTACCTAAAGGGGACCATGAATGAAGGTTTGTTTTATTCATATACTTCAGATATTGAGCTAAAGGTCTACTCAGATGCAGATTGGGCCGGATCTAAAGATGATAGAAGAAGCACATCCGGGTATATATCATGTGCAGGTTCAAAAATCATTTCTTGGTCATCGAAGAAGCAACCAACCATGGCATTATCTTCTACCGAAGCCAAATATAGAGGTTTGGCTAATGCAACTCAAGAAATCATGTGGTTAAAGTCTTTGTACACAGATCTTGGACTTCATTCTTCAACACCTCCCATTTTTGGTGACAACACAAGCTCACTACATCTAGTAGCTAATCCGGTAAATCATGCTAGAACCAAGCATATTGAAGTCCACTACCATTATGTAAGGGAGAAGCTAATGAGCAAGGATATTCAACTATCCTATATCTCTACAGATATGCAATGTGTAGACATGTTGACTAAAGCTCTTGATGGTACAAAGTTACGTAGATTCAAGTTGATGATTGGCTTGCAAGAAATCAAGGACAATTGAAGACTTATTTGGAGGCCAAGCATGTTAGGCTTGAGGGGGAGCTGTTGGTGCATTTTACCCAAGCCTACATGCTTGATATGCTTGATATTATGATCATTTGTAAGTCACATGTGTAGTCATGTGAACACCTCTTGTAAAAGAGTTCATTTTTATCTCTTGTAATTGAAAAAAGAAAAAGGAAAAAGATGGCTTACCTCATCCATGATGTAAAAGCAAATTCGTGGTTCTAACTACCTAAAACCACGAATTTTTGAGCTGAGGGAATATCTCCTAACTTTGGGGATCACTTTTAGGTGGAGCCATTTGAATTTGAATTCAAAACTCCCTCCAAGAATAGCTATAAAAAGAGCAAGAAGGAAGAGGCGATTAGCAAGCCTTGTATGTGACCACTTCATGTCATTTTGTAGAGATTGAAGAGCTTACTCCATAGCTCTATCATTCTACTCCCATTGTGCAAAGATTCATTGCCAACGTGGTTGTAATCATATGTGAATCTATACATTTATCATTATCTACTTCTCTGTTTTGTTCTCTGTTATACTCACTCAGAGCAGTAACTTCAGAAGGTCATATCTCGAGTTTTACTCACATTTTTCAGTGTTTTAATGTGCGTTGGATAGATCTTACTGTCTTCTTTTTGCATATACATTTTCATGGTCATTGGATATACAGATTTGGAGATATCTGCATTTTACTGCTCACTGGTCTATCTCTGCAGAGCCCCAAGAATGGTGGGCATGTTCCAGAAATTGATAAATCTTGTTCTCAGTGCTCAGTCCATCATTTGAAGTGTTTTAAACTGGATTGGGAAGCTTGCTCAGTCTATTTGCTATGCCCAAAAGGAATTTATCTAAGTCCTACCAGGTTGAGAGCACTGTTCAATTTTTCCAGCAGGTGTATGTCCAAAAATAGCAAGTTTTGGGAGCTACTCATTTCGCAACTTGTCTATCTTCACTTAAACTTTTGGGATACATGTTCCAAAGTACTTGGCTGATATTTTGGTGGATTTAGGAAGCTCAAAGGGTCTACTAATCAAATCTGAAGTCTCAGTTGGCTGGTGTGAAGCTGGTTGTAGCAGCACCTACTCATCTTTGGATTGCATCCACCATCTCCCTTCACAATAATAAATGCTCTGATTGGGACAAAGAGCTTCATCATGCTGTTTGGGCTTACCGAGTTGCTTACAAAACAGTACTCAATGATACCCCATTTCAGATGGTCTTTGGACAGAATGTTGTGCTACCATTGGATTTCCTAATCCCAACCTTGAAAGTAGCACAAGAGCATGAGTGGAATGGACACGAGTTGTCCTCTAGGATCTTTGATCTAGAACGCTTAGGTGAGACGAGGCTACGAGCGATAGCAGGCATTTATGCTGCAAAGAAATGACAAAAGGCATACTTTGATGCACACATCAAAGATAAAGGATTGAAAAAGGGAGACCTAGTGCTAATTTATATGCTAAAACAACATGCACGTAAACTAGAGAAACGAGGATATGGACCCATGATCATTAATAGAATCTCCACTAGTGGTGCGGTTCAATTGGCCACTCTAGAAGGTGACGTCTTGCCAAACTACATGAGTGGATGTCGAGTCAAGTTATATCAAGAACCTCTTACAGAGAATATGCTCACGTGACTCAAGACTGCTAAGAAGTGAAAATAAGAGGAGTTAAGGGTTAGAGAAGAAGCATAGGTAGAGGCTAGAGAGCGCATAAGGTGAAGTAATATAAGGCGATTATGATTAGATGTCAACACAAAAGCCCCAAAATATCACATGGACATGTGCCAAAAATCGGACATAACTACTTCTTGAATAATTGACAGACGCCCCTTTGTGACTATAGAGGTCGGACAAGGAAAGAGTGTAAGGACTGTGAGAGCATTGGCTGATTCAGGTGCAACAACTAGTGCAATTAGACTTTCATACTGCCAAGACCTGCAATTGGACATCAAGCCCATAGAAGCCTATCTCATAGGCTTGGGAGGTGTGGAAACCCCTTGTTTGGGTGAGGTAGAGCTTCCCATCTACCTTCAAGATGTTCCAATGAAAGTCAAAATGCTAGTGTGTCACGATGAAGACCTTATAGAGCCACTTGTCTTGGGTCAAGATTGGATTTACGACCATGCAGTCAACTTGAACCTAAGAAGTCAACTTCTTCAAGTTTGGGTACAGGAACATTGCATCACATTAGAATTAGAGAATTGCATGCTCACAAATCAAGATGTCACACATTCTCTTAGTTCTTCTAGGGCTAATCTTAGTAAAAAAGATGTTGTATGTGTCAAAAGCTCTGTGTTCCAGAAGAAATCAATCATGGAAGAACTGGCTCAAAGACAAGCGGACCCCTCCTATCATGCAAGGACTAATGCCGCAACCACAACTCAACCACAAGGGCAAGCAAAACAATACAAGACAATGACTATATCAAATAGAGAAAGAAATTTCAAGAAGAAAGTAGTTCCGAGCATGAAACAAATCTGGGTACAAAAAGGAGAGCAACCACCAGCCTTGCCAACACAATTTCCACTCAGGCAAGTCAACCATGCAAAGACAAGAAACAATCAACCAGGACCACCTCAACCAAAAGATCTTCGACCAATCTGGGTGCCTAAGAAATTAGGTGCAACTCAAGAAGGGTGATTACAGATGTGCGTACCCAAGAAGCTCTTACATACACAACGGCCTATGTTCCCCACCATGCAAAAGGTCTCAACAAAGAAGCCAAGGAGAGAGAAGGGTAAGCACCGTGCACAAACAACAAAAGAAGATAAACTCAACCCTTCCGCAAAAGTAAGAAGACAATCATCAAGCATATGGGTTTGGAAGCCCAAAGCATTAGTAGTAAGCACAAAAACAAAACACCAACCACGTGGGATACAAAAAACACGTAACCATCCAAAGAAGAAGAGTCCAAATGTAATATGTATGCAGCCGAACACTGTTCTCAAATGGATACCTAAAGGGAGGAATGGTCAATTGTCATTTAACCATCGATTTATCACATCATTTCAAGATCCACTGGCTACCTCCAACAAAGACTGCATCAACGTCCACCAACAACATTGAAAGCCTCGACGTGTAGCAACCATGTGCCTTGGCATAACCTTGTCGTTTGCACCATTCAAGGTCATGCATATCCAAAGTATGCATTAATATAGGGCCACCTTACACAGCCATGCATAGACGCAATTGAGAATCCTAGGCACATGCGACACATCTGACACATGTAAAATATTTTATTGATACTAACACCTTTATTCTTGTTTTATGCCATTGTTTCAAAAAAAAAAAAGAGATCAAGAGAGACAAAAAAGGAGACATGACCATGCGCTTGAAGAATCTCATCAGTGAACCATTATCAAGGACATCCATCAACAAGCACGACAAGGCAATGGTCAGTCACTATGATAGGAGTACACCACGAAGAAAAGATCCATGGACCCTTAACCATGGTAAGAATTGCCTACTGTCCAACAGTATAACCATGGTAGATTAGGAAACCTCTTCATCAGCGTACCCTTGAGCACTTCACTCAAGACCCCATTTCTTGCACCATACTTCTTCCCATGCATTCCCCAAGTATGCATACATAGGGCCACATTACAAGACCGTGCTCAAGGCACATATTTTTCTCAACCCATGCACTAATGCACTTACCCCTCAGTCAATATGGGTCAAAAGTACTCGGCATCCTACTATGAAACTCAGGGTCAAAGCTCCAAAGGACATTAAGAGTACAACATCACTACCTACGACACAATTCAACATTGACAACTACCAAGATCAATATTGACAACCTCTTCTAAGCAACCAGCAATCTTGGAAAGCATGAAAATACACCATCTAGCTCAAGTCCAAGGAAGAAGTACCTACAAGGGGACCAACTCCCGCATAGGCTAGCAGTGGCAAACTGAAGAACTAGATTAAGCTACATTTGGAAGATGGACTGTGTTGATATATTTAGGTAGTGATGTGTGTGAACACTCTAGGACCGCCGGGGCACTTTTTTCCCTCTTTAGGAGGTTTTTTTCCCCGGCTTGTATATACGCCTATTGCCCTAATGGGCTACTTATCTTTGTACATTCTCTAGTAATACATTCAGTATTGTGTTTTTATGCTCCAAGCTTCTTCTTCTTCCTTGTGCTGTTCGCGTGCTTCCGTAGACGTCTATCTCCAACAATTGGTATCAGAGCAGGTCGTCGCTTCTTCTAGGGCGCCGTCGACACTCCTCCGTTTGCAATCTCAGATTTGCACAAGATTTGGTGTGCATACTCAGGGCTTGTGCAGGCTATTTCGTCCTTTTGTGCCAAAGGTATATACCAGTTTCTATTCGCCAGTTTAAGCGTCTCGAAGTCTGCTACAGGTCTACCAGAACTCATTTGGGAAGTTCCGTTCAACTTTTTGAGATACAGTCAATTTTGTGCATCAAGGTATTTTAGTCACTGGCCATGGCTGAAAGCAGTGATGTATTCCGTATGTTGGCTATTGAGGATAAGTTGGATGGTACCAACTACCCATTATGGGCTTATATGATGCGACATGTACTGGTTGCAAAAGGATTGTGGAACATTGTGCATGGTGTTGAAAGACGTCCTCTTACACCTGTAACGACAGGTACTGCAAATATAGGTGCTGGAGCTGATGAAGATGGTGTCGAAGATGATATTCCGCAGATTCCTGTTCGTGCTGCTGTTTCTGTTGCACCTACTGCAGAGCAGATTTGCTGGGATGGCAGAGATGCCCAGGCACATGCATTGATAGCTTTGTCTGTCAAACGTGCCATTATTCCTCACATTCGCTCTTGCAGAGCAGCAAAGGATGCTTGGGATACACTTACCACTTTGTACTAGGCTAGGAATGAGGCTCGTGTTGCTTACCTCCGAAAACAGTTGGAGAGTGAGCACATGAATGAAGGTGATTCTATGGACAATTTTCTCACAAAGATCAAAGACCTGAAGGAACAATTGATTTCTGCTGATGAGGTTATACCAGATAGCTCACTTGTGCAGACCGTTCTGAATGGTCTTCCTGATTCATATCAGAGTTTTGCCTCTACTCTTCGGTTGATGATGAAAGGCAATCCGAATGCCTTGTCATTTGAGGAATTAGTCTCTGTTCTGTTGCAAGAAGATCAGTCCAGGCAGAACAGGCCAATTATGCGTGTTGCAGATCAAGCTTTCCTGGCTAGTTAGAAGGGCAAAGGAAAATGGAGCTCTTCTACTAGTAAGCAGAAATCTGCAAATGCTGCACAATCGAAGAACCAGGATAAAGATGAGAAGAAATCAGAAAAGCAGAAATTGTTTTGCAAGTACTGTAAAGGAAATGATCATATAATAAAGAACTGTCCAAAACTGGCTGCTAAAGAGGCAAAGAAGAAAGAGGCTGGAATGGTTGTTGCAGAGGCCTCTACACCAAAAATAGAGTCTGCAAATCTTGTGCAGGAAGAAGAATGGGCGTTTACTACTGTCTGCAGTTTTGACCCATCTTCTCATGATCAGTGCATGTCTGTAGTAGACTCAGATGTTTCAGTACTTTGACAGTGGGGCGACCAAACATATTACCTCGCAGCGCAATTTTTTCTCTTCACTCGAGCCTGCCCCTATAGGGAATACTGTCACATGCGCCAATAACTCCTCTTATCCTGTTATGGGAGTTGGTAAGATCATTCTGACTACTGCTGATGGTAGTTCTTTCACTTTGTCAGATGCTTTATTTGTGCCAGGGATAAAAAATAACCTGTTATCAGTTTCTGCATTAGCCAAGATTGGCTTGGTTGTGAAATTCATTGATGACAGGTGTACAGTCCATGATCTCTCAAATGGCGATGTGATTATTGCTTATGGCATTTTATGTCGTGGGTTGTATAAGCTCATAGACTATGAAAGATCTGTGAATGATTCAGCATGTGCAGTTCATGATTCTCAGGCTATGTCAGATGCAAAGCTTTGGCATGCACGCTTTGGTCATCTGAATTTTGCTAGTTTGCTACGCATGTAGAAATCTGAAATGGTGTCCTCTTTGCCCAAACTTGAGGCACCTGGAAAACATGTTTGTGAAGGCTGTATTTTGGGCAAAATGCAGCGTTCTTCCTTTCCAAAAGATGGTTCAGTTCGGGCTACGCAGAAATTGCAGCTTGTACATAGTGATGTCTGTGGTCCTATGCAGACACCCTCTTTTGGAAATTACCTTTACTTCGTGACTTTCATTGATGATTTTTCCAGGCATGCATGGGTATATCCACTCAAAGCAAAGTCCGAAGTGTTCTTGTGCTTCAAACAGTTTTTGGTTTTGGCTGAAAATCTGTCAGCATTTAAAATGGGCACCCTCTGTTCTGATCGAGGGGGGGAATATATGTCTTCAAATTTTAATGCATTTCTAGCTGAACGTGGGATAAAACACCAGTGTACAGTGCCGTCCGTATACACCTCAACAGAATGGAGTTGCTGAACGAAAGAACAGGTCACTCATGGAGATGGCGAGGTGCATGGTCAAAAGTCAGGCTTTACCACATAGTTTCTGGCTTGAGGCTGTCATGTGTGCAGCATATGTACTGAACAAGTGTCCCACTAAAGCATTGCAGTCTATCACTCCATATGAGGCTTGGCATGACCACAAGCCATGTGTTGCTCATCTGCGTGTTTTTGGTTGTTTGGCATATGCATTAGTTCCTAAACAACATCGCAGAAAATTGGATGATAAGGCAGTAAAATGTATTTTTGTTGGGTACAGTTCTGAAAGTAAAGGCTATCGTTTGTATCATCCACAGACTAAACACATTCTGGTTAGCCGTGATGTTGTCTTTGTGGAAGATGCTATTCAGCCATTGCTTTCATGTACTAAGGAGACATCTGTTAGCTCCAAAGACATGTATGATACTTTGATGCCTCTTTTTACAGGTGGACAGTCTAGTGCTAGTCCTAATGAGGCAACCTCTCAGCCTTTGCATGTTTCATATGATGATGCAGATCATTCCATTTCTGATGCAGATTTACATGATGCACTTGTTGATGAGAGAGCTGATATTGAGCAGGCAAAAACTATGCCAAAATGGTTGGTGCAGACTTTGCGTGACAGCAAATTAGATGGACCTTTGTCATATCGTACTCGTTCAGGCTCTCATAGTGCCTCTTTGCATCAGATTGCTATGCTATGGCTGCATCTAGTCTCTGTGATGAGAATGAGCCTCTCTCTTTTGATGAAGCACAAAATTCAGAAAATTGGATGGCTGCTATGCAATCTGAATATGATGCTATAATGAAGAATGGTACATGGTCTTTATGTGACTTGCCTCCTGGCAAGAAGGCCATTGGCACTAAGTGGGTATACAAGCTGAACCGTAAACCTGATGGTACAGTTGACAGGTATAAGGCTAGGCTTGTTGCAAAGGGTTATGCACAGGAAAGAGGCATTGATTTTGATGAGACCTTTGCACCTACATGCCGTATGACTACTGTTCGGAGCATTTGTGCACTTGCAGCCCATCATGGTTGGAATGTACATCAGTTGGACATTAAAACAACATTTCTGAATGGTGACTTGCATGAAGAAGTGTATGTTTTTCAGCCCCGTGGCTTTGTGCAGAAAGGGCATGAAAACCAGGTTTGCAGGTTAAAGAAGGCATTATATGGTTTAAAGCAAGCACCACGTGCTTGGTATGAGAAGATACATGCCTATCTGATTGCACATGGTTTTGAGAACAGTCCAACTAAAAGCACCTTATATGTTAAGCGTGCTAATGATGTGCTTCTGATCATTGTTGTCTATGTTGATGACATGCTGCTCACTGGTCCTATTGAGACACATATTGCTGATTTTAAGGCTGATTTGCATGCCTCATTTGAGATGTCTGATTTGGGGCATTTGCATCACTATTTGGGCATTCAATTTATGCACATTGATGGTGGAATGGCTTTGTGTCAAACGAAATATATTGACACATTATTGCAGCGTTTTGGCCTTGAAGACTGTAAGCCTATTGCCACTCCTATGGAGACAGGTTTACGATTGAGTCTTCATGATGCTGGAGATGCATTTGATGCTGTTCTCTATCAGCAGGCTGTTGGATGCTTGATTTACTTATGCATTACTCGGCCAGATATTCAGTTTGCTATCTCACAGATGAGCAGGTTTATGCATTGCCCAGGAGTCACACATTGGAAAGCGGTTAAGCGCATCTTTCGCTACTTGAGTGGTACTCGGCTACTTGGGTTGTTTTATCCCAAGGGGGGATCACTACCGCCAGATTTGCATGCTTTTTCTGACTCAGATTGGGCTAGTTGCTATGACACTCGTGTGTCCACCAGTGGTTTTTGCTTCATGCTTGGTAGCTCATGTATATCTTGGTTGAGCAAGAAGCAGCCTACTGTGGCCACTTCCAGTTGTGAGGCTGAGTATAGGGCAGCTTTCACAGCGACTGTTGAGTGTGTGTGGCTCAGACGCCTTATGGCTGATTTGGGTGTTGGCCAGTCTTCTGCCACCACCATCTTCACTGACAGTCAGAGCGCATTGGCAGTTGCGAGGAACCCTGTGTTCCATGCTCACACTAAGCACATTGAGGTACATTATCACTATGTCAGGGAGAGGTTCTCTGCTGGGGAGATTAGCTTGGCATATGTGCCCATGCAGGAGAACATTGCAGACCTTTTCATGAAGGCTCTGCCTAGGGAGAAGTTTGAAGCTTTCTGCAAAGCTTTGGGCTTACTTCCTTTTGTGGAGTGATTTCCACATAGCTTGGCACTTCCTTATACATGAGTGCCAGCTCCTTGTTCACCGCATCACTCCCAGGGGGGATTTGTTGATATATTTAGGTAGTGATGTGTGTGAACACTCTAGGACCGCCGGGGCACTTTTTTCCCTCTTTAGGAGGTTTTTTTCCCGGCTTGTATATAAGCCTATTGCCCTAATGGGCTACTTATCTTTGTACATTCGCTAGTAATACATTCAGTATTGTGTTTTTGTGCTCCAAGCTTCTTCTTCTTCCTTGTGCTGTTCGCGTGCTTCCGGAGATATCTATCTCCAACAAACTGCTCCTGTTGATACATGAAGGACACTACCTCTCAGAGTACTACATGGAACAACCACTCCAACAAGGGTCTGTCAAGGACGACAGACTCTAGAGGGGGGGGGAGTGTTGACACTAAAGATTAAGGACAAAGCATGGAAGTGCACCAAGGAAGTGGACACACAATAAGAAGGAGCATGTAGGGAGCTCCAAGAAGCACATGTCAAATTTTCAAAAGAAATCCCTATAAAAATAGTGATTTTTATCACTAAAACCCATTGTAAATACCAGTTTCCATTTTTTCAACTCCATTTTGTTCAAGCCGAGGAGTCCTCGAGCTTGAGGAGCATTAGAACTATCATGATGCCAATTTTCATAATTTTTAGATTTCGTTTGAGCCCCCAAATAAGCCATGGAACCTATTTTTTACCTAGGCCGGACACTAGGTCTAGACAAGGCCAAAACCGCTCAAAAAACTATAAAAAGGGCTGGAGAGCTCATTTTTGAGGTTAGCTTGTTGTAGACTTGAGCTTTCTAAGAGATTTCTTTTGTAATCGAAGATCTTCCATTGTGCCACTCTTTGCTCTTACTTTGTGCACGTTTGTGTGTATGTGTGTGCATGCTTTTGTGCTTTCACTCATGCACTTGTGCCATCACTTGTTCACGGCCTTCATACTGGTCCTCACATCTCCACATATTGACATTTATGAGGTGTATCTCCTCATGTTGGTACTCACCATTGTGCTAGAGTGACAAGGTTCAAAGCTAGTTTCATGGAGTTCTAGGAAGCAACCAACAATTGTTTTATCCTCGACTGAAGCAGAGCATAGAGGCTTGACCATAGCAACTCAAGAGGCAATATGGTTAAAGGCATTGTATACAGATTTGGGACTTGTGAGTTCCAAACCTCACATATTTGGAGATAATGTAAGTTCCATGCATCTAGCAGCAAACCCTATTTTCCATGCAAGAACCAAACACATAGAGGTGTGTTACCACTTCATCAGGGAGAAGCTCATGCCAAAGGAGATTGACGTTTCTTTTGTTCCAATTGAAAAGCAAGTAGCAGATATGATGACGAAGGCACTTGATGGAATAAAGCTTTGTAGATTCAAAGTTATGGCAGGTATTCAACCTATCAGAGAATAAAGACTCAAGCATACTTTAGCTTGAGGGGGAGCTATTGGAACATCAAGCTTACACTATTCTTGAGGTGGATTTGATCTACATCAAAGGCTATCACGTCGAAGGAATATCTGTTAGAAGAGTTCTTTGTCTTATGCTCACTTATTGTATTTTAAAAAAAAGATTTTTCATGGATCTTTTACCATTGTAAAAGCCTTGAGCTTTACGCATGTAAAAGTAGAAAGATAGAGCCAAAATCCCACGAATTTATAGTGGTTGAGTTGTATTCAATCAAGCAATCAATCACCTAAAAGTAGATCAAACTAGATCTTCACTTTTCCTAAATTGTAGGAAAGTGAGTTGATTCCCTCCAACAACCATTCCCACCTTCATTTGAATTCAAAGTCCACTTGTTGAAGTCGTGGAGCACTTCTAGAGTCTATATAAAGACTTGAAATCACTTGTACAATATATGGAAGCAATATACATACACTTGTGACCATCATTGTCTTGCTCCTTCAATTTTTTGCATCATCTTCTTCGCCAATAGTAACCTTGTAGATGCTACTGCTCTCTCTAGAGAGGTTCAAATTGAGTGCAACATGGGTCATTGGAACGGTATTAGTTTCTAGTTTATGCTTGTAAATTTTCATAGCATTTGGTTTAGTAAATTGAGAGAAATCTCAGCGTTTTTGTCTCAGGGTCAATCTCTACGTATAGTGTTCCCCAAAAGGAATTAATCCAATTGTTGTTGTGCTCAGAGAATTGTTCAAAACACTGAACATGTGTGTGAACTAAAATAGCAAGTTTTTGACCTTGGATTATCTTCAAATCTATATGTTTTGATCCTTCCATTAGTAGATCACCTTCCAAGCAACATCTATGATTATTTATGTTCATTAGCTAGTTGAAGAGGCCCACTACGCTCTCTAGCCATCATTCTTAGCAGGTGTAAAGCAGGATTTAACTACACCACTTCATCTCTGGTGACTATCCACTATCTCCTCCAACATGATTATGGTGGTCGTGTAGACAATCCAAAGTCTACATCAGGGTATATTTTTTATTTTGCTAGAGGTGCTATCTTTTGGAGATCTCATCTTTAAGAATGTATAGTTGTTTCCGCTATAGAAGCAAAGTATGTTGTAGCAAATGAGGCACTTAAGGAAGCATTGTGGATTTTTCATCTAGCTTGTGATATGGGTCTACCTCAGCATGTACATCATTTACTCAGTGATAGTTGGAGTGCCATTTCTTTGGCTAAGAATCTAGTTTATCGTGCAAAAACCAAGCACATTGAGGTGAGGTATCACTTCATTAGAGACTACTTAGCCACTGAAGGCTTTATTCTTGAGAAGGTCCATACTCGAGATAATGGTGTAGATGCTTTGACTAAAGGTCTACAACAAGATAGCTTTCGACACTATTGTCACTTGATGGGAGTTACTTTATTCATGATCTTACATAGTTACTTGTATACTGTGTAACATGCCCATCTGGTGGGAGGTATAGTTTGTATACTTACACTCAATGTATTCTTTATCATTCCTTTTTTTAATCCCATAGTCACTTTGGCCATATTGGCCTTTAGTGGGATATTATTATAGTTAGAGTCCATGCGAAAGGAAAAATGGCCATTCGACACTTTTGTATAAATTCTTTAATAAAACATATAGTGGCTTGGTCATCCATAGATTGTAAGTTCAATTGCATTTGTAACAACTAGGAAATATGTGTTTATACTCTCTATTTTTTATGTGTTTTCTGCATATTCTATCGCTTCTATGCGCAGTATTGTGTCTGATGCTTGGATCTCGATTTTCTAATGTGAGGGTATCATTGTGGAGCTCTCAAGTCCTAGAGTCCACCATGGTGCATTGCCATCACAACACTTCAAGAAACACACTAACATGCATACATATACACACACACATGCACACAAGGTAAGAATAAAAAGTGGAGCAATGGAATCTTGTATTCTTAAGCTCAAGGTACAAATATGATCTTATAAAATTCAATTCTATCATAAGCCACCCTAAACAATGGGCTTTATAGCTCTTTGTATAGTCTTAGAGTAGTTTCTGGCCTAGTTCAAACCTAGTGTTTGGCCTAATTAAAAAAAGATTCCTAAGCTTTTTTGAAGGCTCAAATGGATTAAAAAGTATGAAAATTGAAACACAAGCTCTTCTAATACTCCTAAATCTTGAGGACTCCTTGGCTTGCACAAAATGGATTTAGATCTACAAAAAATAATATTTACAAATGAAATATAATGATCAAATTCACTATTTGTTGGAAATTGGTTTGAAAATTTTGGTTAGGCCTATTCGTTGCCTAATTTTCCTTCACTGATCTATCTAGTCAATCTTGTGCTTGAGCCTTGGCTCTCTTATTGCCTTCTTTTTTGAGGCTTCCTTGTTTGTTAAGTCCTCCTTGCGTGCTAACAATTTTCCTACAATAAAGTAGAGACTAACTCCTCAAATGTTAAGGCATTTGGATTGGCTTTTCATCATCAACCAAAGAGTAGAAGCAATCTAATATGAATCTAGAAAACTATTAAGAATAGTTTGAACAAGTAAACTATCTGTAAAGATTTCATCAACAAAAATCAGTTGCACCTTCAAATCTTTAATCTTTGTCAAAAAATTATCCATTGATTCTCCCTCATTCATGTGATCACTCTCCATGTAGGTAAGCAACATCAGCCTCATTTCTTGCCTAATATAACATTGTATGCCAAGCATCTTTTGTTGTCTTGTAGGAGAGAATGTGAGGTATAATGGCATGTTTCATAAACAGAGCTTGAAGTAATTTGATGGCGATGCACCACAATGCACTCTACTTCTTGCAAGCTGCCTGATGATATCCTCAGAGTAGAAAACTGAGCTCCTAGGTCTGCACATGGCACTCTGCATAGAGGTTGTAGAATATGTAGGAAAAACTCAATACATAGGGAGCACAAAGGTAGACTTCTTAGGTCTTACAAATGTGATCGAACTTACAGTCTGTAGCTGACCACACCACTATATGTTTTATTAAAGAACATATGCAAAGAAGTGTCTGGTGGCCATTTGGCCTTTAACATGCACACTAATAGTAACAATCTCCCACTAAAGGCCAATATGGCCAAAATAACTATGGGAGAAAAATAAAGAATGATAAAGAATACCTAAGTGTAAGTATACAAACTATACCTCCCACTTGATGGGCATGTTACACAATATACAAGTGATTGTGTAAGATCATGAATCAAGTAACCCCCATCAAGTGACAATAGTGTCCAAAGTTATCCTGTGGTAGAGCTTTAGTCAAAGCATGTGCAACATTATCTCAAGTGTGAACCTTCTCAAGAATAATGCACTCAGTGGCTAAGCAATCTCTAATGAAGTGATACCTCACCTCAATGTGCTTGGTCTTTGCATGATACACCAGATTCTTAGCCAAAGATATGGCACACTGACTATCATTGAGCAAATGAGGTACATGCTGAGGTAAACCCATATCACAAGCAAGACAAGAAAGCCACAATGCTTCCTTACATGCCTCACTTGCTGCAACATACTCTACTTCTATGGTGGAAACAGTTGTACATTCTTGAAGATCTCCAAGAGATAGTGTTGAAGATAAATGTACAAGCTCATTTTCATATGAGCCATGCTTGGATAAATTTACCAAATATAAAGATAAAGGAAAAGTAGAGGAAAAAAGGAAAAAATAATAAAAGAAAAAGTCTAGTCAAAACTTCATGATGAGTAAGAGATACAATATCTTGCCTTGTAGTTAGTAGCATGTAGTGGAGAAAGTGGTGAGTTAAGAAGAAGGAACAAACTTCTTCACATACTTATTGGTTATAAAAGTGAAGTGGGAGCACATTCAAAATAAGGAGAGAAAGAGGCAAGAGCTCTCAGTAGTCAAGTCTAGCCATTTTGTCATTTTGGTTTTCCCTTAGACTCCTTCCAGCCGCACGTCAGTTTGTACACAGCTCTGTTGCAGAGCTCATATCTCAGTGCATATGTAACCATTTTGTGTGTTTAAACATTCATTGGAAAGCTTATCTTGTGTCCTATCTGCATATCAAATATCTCTTTGAAAGATTATGTAGTTTGTGAGATATAAGTGAAAGAGTGAAGTCCAGTGTTTCAGTATACCTATGTAGATAGGTAGTCTATTTTTGTCGGTTCAGTTTCCTAACCAAAACATATCCAAATTGCATGATTTCTGTCTAGTTGGAATGCCCTTGGAATCTACTTTCCCTGTCTCAAATATCTCATTCAGATAATTCATACTTTGTGAGATATCTGTCAGAGAGTAAAGTCTAGTTTTACAGTGTACTTATGTGTGCAGGTGGTCTATCTTGATGAGTTGAATTTCCTAATCACAACTCATCCAAATTACTTGATTTTTAGCTTGTTGGAAAGTTATTTGTGTCTACTTTCTTTGTACCAAATATCTTTCTCAAAGGATATATACTCAGAGAGCTATCAGTCCGAGAGTGAAGCTCAGTTCTTCAGCATACTTGTGTGGACATGTAGTTCATCTTTGACAGTTGTGTTTCCTAATCAAAACTTGTCCAAATTAAGTCATTTATAGCTTGTTAGAAAGCTCTATTTGTATACTTGGATTGACTAAAGTATCAAGTCCATTTGAGTTTTTTGTTGAGAGCAGCACGCTATCTAAGGTGCAGATGTTTGTCCAAGTGCTGGACATACAAGGGTTCACTACACACTTCCGTTGCGAATAAGAGAACTCATTCTCCACAGTTGGTATCAGAGCAAACTTGGTGCTGAAGCTTTATCATCAGAGCTGGAGTTGAAGCAAAGCAAAAGAGGAGCTACGAAACAAGAGGGAGCTTCACAAACGCAAGAGCAAAGGACTATAAGTATTTGAGGTAACTCTCAAAGTCTTTGATACTCTTCAATGGCTGACTTGGGTCAACAAGTAGAGAAGTTGGATAAGGATAACTATCCCGTGTGGAGGTTTAGAATGACCAACTACCTAATGGGCAAAGGCTTATGGGGTATTGTGAGTGGCGATGATGCTCAACCTGAAATCAATCAAGCTATGGCCACCGAAGTCCAAAGGAGGCAAGCAAAAGAATGGGAAGAGAGGAATAGGAGAGTCATGTTCCTCATTTCGCAAGTCATTACTAATGCCATGGTAGGTCATATTCAACATCTAGAGAAAGCTAAGGATGCTTGGGAAGCTCTTGAAAGGATGTATTCAAGAGAGGAATAGGAGAGTCATGTTCCTCATTTCGCAAGTCATTACTAATGCCATGGTAGGTCATATTCAACATCTAGAGAAAGCTAAGGATGCTTGGGAAGCTCTTGAAAGGATGTATTCAACAAATACCGAAGCTAGGAAGCTTCAACTCAAGAATGAGTTGAACACAATCAAGAAAAGTTCGAGTCAATCCATAGCTGAATATACTTTGAAGATTAAGGAGCTAAGCGATGCTTTAGCTTCTATTGGCACAACGGTTGAAGAAGAAGATCTTGTGTGTTATACTCTCAATGGCTTGAGAGAAGATGAAAGATGGAAGCCTTTTATAACTTCCATTAACTTGAAAGATGCATATCCAGGTTTTGAACAACTAATCCCTCATCTTGTCACAGAAGAGCTTAGCTTCGATGGTCCCAAAGGAAAGGACATCCACAACCAAATGTTATATGCAGGTCGAGGTAAAGGAAGAAACTCAAGGGGAGGCTCAAGAGGAAGAGCAAGAGGTCACAACCACTCCAACTACAATCAAAACAATTCGGAAGACAACAAGGATGCATCAAATGCCAACGCACAAGGAAGAGGTCGAGGTAAAAGTAGAGGAAGAGGCCGAAGCTCCTACAATTCTCATAAAGGTATAACATGCTATCATTGTGGTAAAGTAGGACACTATGCTAGTGATTGTTGGCTGAAGAATGGAAGACCAAATGGAGGTAATCAAAGGAACCAAAGCAACTATGCAAGCACCTCAAGTGAAGGAAGAAAGGACACACTACTTGCAATGAGACATGAGTATAGAAGCTCTTGTGAAGATGACAAAAAATGGTACATTGATTCAGGTTGTAGTAACCATATGTCATGCCAAGGAAGTTTGTTCACTAATCTACAGGTACCAAGTGGAAAAGGATGTGTTGAAACAGGTGATGATACTCAACACATGATTGAACACATTGGAGATATAAGGCTTGGAGATACAAGTAGAGCAAAGGTACTATCTAATGTTCTTCATGTTCCTACAATTTCAAAGAACTTGATTTCAGTAGGACAAATGGTAGAGAAGGGTTATCATGTCATATTCAATGAGAATGGGTGCTTCATAAAGAATCCAAAGGAAGGCTTCAAGGTCATTGCTCGAGGTAGAAGAGAAGGAAGGATGTTCACTTTGGATGTACAACATCCACATGGAAAGGTCATGTACATTCAATGTGGGAACAAGAAGATTTCAGAGCTGGACTTATGGCACAAAATAATAGGACACATCAACATTCCAAAGTTGAAGGACATGAGCAAACATGAAGTGGTAAGAGGTCTTCCAAAATTTAATAGCATTGGACTACATGAGTTATGTGAAGCTTGTCAACTAGGAAAGCAAACGAGGCAGCCATTCAAGAGGAGCAATTATGTGGCTCCAAATGTCTTGGACTTGATACATACGGATGTATGGGGACCAAACCAAGAGGCATCAATGGCTAGTAATAGATTTTTTGTCACCTTCATTGATGATCACTCAAGAAAGGTATGGCTGTTTTGTATGAAGCAAAAATCAGAGGTGTTTTCTATATTCAAAAGATTCAAAGCTGAAGTTGAAAAGGAAACAAGAAGGTCTATCAAAAGCTTAAGGTCCGATGGTGGAGGAGAATACTTCTCCAAAGAATTTTAAGATTTTCTACAAGAGAATGGGATCAAAAGGCAATTCACTTGTAGGTATACACCACAACAAAATGGAGTAGCTGAGAGGAAAAATAGGCAAATTGCTGAAATTGCAAGATGCATGCTCAACGAGATGAAGGTACCATTCTACTATTGGGCTGAAGCTACCACAACCGCCATTTACTTGATGAATAGGTGCACAACATCGGGAATACATCACTTGACTCCAGAAGAGGTATATTCCGGTAAGAAACCTGATCTTACACACCTCAAAGTGTTTGGATGTGTTTGCTTTGTTCACATTCCACAAGAAGTTAGAACAAAGATGGAACCAAGATCAGAAAAATGCATTTTCATCGGCTACTCGACGGAGCAAAAAGGATACAAGTGTTATAACCCTAGAACAAAGGAATTAAGAGTCTCGCGAGATGTGGTCTTTGATGAACTAAGACCATGGTATGAAGATAAAGGGAAGGAAAAGATTCTTGAAGAAGATTGTGATGATTATGCAGGTACAAATCAAAGAGAAGTTCAACAATCAAGCACAAAGGCTTCAGGTCCAAAGGCATCTACATCAAATGAAGAATGTTCAACATGGAGGGGGAGCCATTCTTTGTCTCCAAATTCAGCTCATAGTAGAGCCAAAGATGCAAGTGCTACTCCAAACAGTGAGGTAGATGCAAGTGAAGAAGAATATGAAGAGGTAATCACTCCGATGGTAAAGCTAAATAGGTTAAAGAAGCAACTCTCTAAAGGCAATGAAAGAAGATCTTCAAGGACAAGGTATCCAACTCAAAGGTTGATTTATGATAGTTTTATGGCGACACATTTTGCATACATGATGCAGGTTATCAAAGACAAAGAGCCTGAGACATATGAAGAAGCTTGCACACAAAAGGAATGGAAGCAAGCTATGAAAGAGGAGATCAAAGCTCTCAAAGATAATCACACATGGGAGCTAGTGCCAAAGAAAGAAGGTATGAAGATTGTTCCAAACAAATGGGTGTTTAAAGTAAAGAGGAATGCTGATGGTTCACTAGCTAGATATAAAGCTAGATTAGTTGCCAAAGGATTTAAACAAACACAAGGCATAGATTATGATGAAGTTTTCAGCCCTGTTGCAAAGATGGGAACTATCCGAACCTTAATAGCAATTGGTGCTTCAAAGAGATGGTCATTATATCAACTCGACATAAAAAATGCTTTTCTTAATGGAGAACTACAAGAAGAGGTATACATGAGTCAACCGATTGGATTTGAAGATGAAAACCATCCAGATTTTGTTTGCAGGTTGAAGAAGGCACTTTATGGCTTGAAGCAAGCACCAAGAGCATGGAATCAGAGATTGGTAGAGTATCTAACTAAGTGTGGATACAACCCAAGTAGTGCAGATCCTTCGTTGTACATGAAGAAGGAAGAAAATAGAGAGGTATATATTTGCATATACGTCGATGACCTCATCATAACAGGAAATGATGTTACAGGGATTAAAGATATCAAAAGGAAGCTTGGTAAGGAGTTTAAAATTTCAGATCTTGGAGAGCTGAAATATTTTTTAGGAATTGAAGTTGTTTATGGAAAGAGTGGCATCTACTTGATGCAAAGGAAGTACTTGTTGGATGTTCTTTTCAGATTTGGAATGAGTGAATGCAAACCACTCACTCAACCCATGGACACAAATACAAAGATTTGTTCAAATGATGGAGAACCATTGGAAGATGTAACGACATACAGAAGCATTGTAGGATCATTGATCTATGCAAACATTACAAGACCTGATTTGTCTTATGTTGTTGTACTTTCTCAGTTTATGCAAGCCCCGACAAGTGAACACTTAAATTCAGCCAAGAGAGTGTTGAGATACATAAAGCATACAATTAATCATGCTTTGTTTTACAAGTTTGATGAAGAACTGCAGGTCAAAGGCTTTAGTGATGCTGATTGGGCAGGTTCAAAGGAAGATAGAAGATCAACCTCAGGTTATGTGTTCATGATAGGAAGCAAACCTATCACATGGAGCTCAAAGAAACAACCTACTGTTGCACTTTCATCTATGGAGGCTGAATATAGAGGATTAGCTTTTGCCACATGTGAAGCAATGTGGATTAAAAAGCTTTTGGCTGATCTTGGAGTGCAAGTTGGAACCATCTCTATATACGGTGATAACATGTCAAGTATTTACTTGGCAAGCAATCCTATGTTTCATGCAAGGAGCAAGCACATAGAGGTCCACTACCACTATGTAAGGGAGAAGGTGTTGAGCAAAGATGTGGAGATAAAGTTCATTAGAACCAAAGAGCAGGTTTCAGATATTTTTACAAAGTTCTTGGATGCTTCTAAACTCAAAGGCTTCAAGGATGTGATAAATTTGCAGGACATGGATGAAGATAACTCCCAAATGAGCTTGAGGGGGAGTGTTGAAGATAAATGTACAAGCTCATTTTCATATGAGCCATGCTTGGATAAATTTACCAAATATAAAGATAAAGGAAAAGTAGAGGAAAAAAGGAAAAAATAATAAAAGAAAAAGTCTAGTCAAAACTTCATGATGAGTAAGAGATACAATATCTTGCCTTGTAGTTAGTAGCATGTAGTGGAGAAAGTGGTGAGTTAAGAAGAAGGCACAAACTTCTTCACATGCTCATTGGTTATAAAAGTGAAGTGGGAGCACATTCAAAATAAGGAGAGAAAGAGGCAAGAGCTCTCACTAGTCGGGTCTAGCCATTTTGTCATTTTGGTTTTCCCTTAGACTCCTTCCAGCCGCACATCAGTTTGTACACAGCTCTGTTGCAGAGCTCATATCTCAGTGCATATGTAACCATTTTGTGCGTTT
Organism: Ceratopteris richardii; assembly: GCA_020310875.1. Classification (NCBI taxonomy): domain Eukaryota; kingdom Viridiplantae; phylum Streptophyta; class Polypodiopsida; order Polypodiales; family Pteridaceae; genus Ceratopteris; species Ceratopteris richardii. The sequence goes on along the minus strand of CM035438.1, from coordinate 116,373,754 downwards.
AAACATTCATTGGAAAGCTTATCTTCTGTAATCTTTGCATATCAAATATCTCTTTGAAAGCTTATGTATTTTGTGAGATATAAGTGAAAGAGTGAAGTCTAGTTTTTTAGTATACCTATGTAGATAGGTAGTCTATTTTGGTTGGTTTAGTTTCCCAACCAAAACATATCCAAATTGCATGATTTTTGTCTTGTTGGAATGCCCTTGGCATCTACTTTCATTGTCTCAAATATCTCATTCAGATCATTCATACTTTGTGAGAGATCTGTCAGAGAGTAAAGTCCAGTTTTATAGTGTACTTATGTGTGCAAGTGGTCTATCTTGATGAGTTGAGTTTCCTAATCACAACTCATTCAAATTACTTGATTTGTAGCTTTTTGGAAAGCTATTTGTGTCTACTTTCTTTGTACCAAATATCTTTCTCAAAGGATATATACTCAGAGAGTTATCAGTCCGAGAGTGAAGCTCAGTTCTTCAGCATACCTGTGTGGACAGGTAGTTCATCTTTGACAGTTGTGTTTCCTAATCAAAACTTGTCCAAATTAAGTCATTTATAACTTGTTAGAAAGCTCTCTTTGTATAATTTGATTGACTAAAGTATCAAGTCCATTTGAATTTTGTGTTGAGAGCAGCAAGCTATCTAAGGTGCAGATGTTTGTCCAAGTGCTGGACATACAAGGGTTCACTACACACTTCCGTTGCGAATAGGAGAACTCATTCTCCACAGATAGCACCTCCAACAAAATGAAAAATGTACCCTGATGTAGACTTAGGATTGTCTACACAACCAGCATAGTCAGAATCTGTGTAACCAATAATGGATGATTTCCCTCTACCTAAGCATAGACACTTGTCCTTAGTGCCAGTCAAAATCATCTTGACCACTTTCCAATGTTTCTTGCTAGGATCAGACATATATCTGCTCACAACTCCTACTACAAATGCAATGTCTAGTCTCGTAGCTACCATAGCATACATGAGACTACCAATAGCAGCCTGATAGGGAATTTTGGTCATGAATTCCTTTCTCTCATCTCATTTGGGGCAATCATCCTTGCTCAATTTCACATATGTGGGTAAAGGTGTACTTAATGCCTTTCCACCCTGCATATTGAACTTGTGAAGTACTTTGGATATGTACTCACTTTGAGACAAGTATATGCATCTTTTACTCCTATCACGAGTAATGTGCATGCCAAAAATATGCTTGGCATCCCCAAATCCTTCATATCAAATGTCTGACTCAACTTCTTTTTGAGAATTGACAAGTCATAAGAGGAATTCCTAGCAATCAACATATCATTGACATAAAGTATCAAGCATATCAAGCTGCCATTTGAGCATCTCTTTGTGTAGATACAATGATCCTCATTGCTTTGAGAATAGCCTTGAGACTTCATAAAAGCATCAAACTTTTGGTACCATTGTCTAGAGGACTATTTAAGTCCATACAAGCTCTTCTTGAGCTTACAAACTAGACTTTCATTGCCAGGAACTACATAACCCTCTAGTTGTTCCATATAGATCTCATATGTGAGATCTCCATGGAAGAAAGCAATTTTCACATCCATTTGGACTAGCTCTAAGTCCTCCATTGCAATGAATCCAAGCAACATGCACAAGGAAGTCATCTTGACCACTGAGAGAAGATCTCAAAGTCAACCCTTTGCAACAAGTCGTGCTTTATACTTTGGAGAAGCACTATCTGATGTGAATTTTATCTTATATACCCATTTACATGGTAAAGCTTTCCTACCCTTTGGCAAGGGTACTTAATCCCAAGTACCATTCTTGTGAATAGAATCCAGCTCACTCTTCATGGCACACTCCCACTTGACATGATCCTTTGTCTGCATAGCCTCTTTGTAGCAAGAAGGCTTAACGACATCTGTTAGCATAACAAAATATAAACTTGGAACATATCTATCAGGTGGATGTGAGACATGTGCAGAGCATCTCAATGGTTGTTGAACAGGAACATCTGCAGACTAATGTGATCGGACATTCTCTTGAATGTCCCTATATGCAGCATTTTTATGCATACTAACTGAAGGACTAGTATCCTCAAACACCACTCTTCTCACTTCAACCTCCTTAATGGGTTGTTTATGCATCTTAGACTCATTGAAAATGACATCACTACTTCTGATCACTGACCGTGTTTCAGGATCCCATAAGCGATATCCAAATTTTCCTTCTCGACCATATCCAAGAAAAATGCATTTCTTTGACTTATGGTCCAACTTTTGTCTAAGATTCTTGGGTATATGAAAATATTATTCACACCCAAAAACTCAAAGATGATCATAATATGGTGGCTTCCCTATCCATAACTCTTGTGCCACTTTCAGACCTTTGGCAATACTAGGTGAAAGGTTAATCACATGAGCTGCAGCCAATACTACTTTTGCCCAAAAACCTTGTGAGAGGTTTGCATGATGCAACATAGAAAGTACTCTATGTTGAATAGTTCTATTCATCCTTTTAGCTACTCCATTTTGTATTGGGGTGTAAGGAGCTGTAAACTCTCTATGAATCCCTCTAGATTGACAAAAAAGGCTGAATGAATGTGAGGTATACTCACCCCCATTATCTGAACGTAAAGAGCTTAGTTCCTTTTTCAGTCTCAACTGAAGCAAGCCATTTTCTGAAAGTAGGGAATACCTCATCCTTCAATTTGATAGGATATACCCAAACTTTTCTAGTAGCATGATTTATGAAAGTGACAAAGTAAAGAGAACCACCTAAGGACCTAGTGGGCATAGGACCACACACATCTATATGAACAAGATCTAAAGGCTGAATTGAAGAGTCAATGTGCATTCTATGCACATTTTTGGTTTGCTTTCCATATTGAAAATGCTCACAAAATGAAAAATCAGAGAAAGATAGCACAGGCAAGTAGCTAGAATGAGAAAGATTTTCCATTCCACTACGAGATATATGGCCCAAATGACCATGCCAAATACAAGCCATAGGCTGTTCAGTAACAGCTAACGATTTTTCTTTTTGTGATACAAATAAAGGATAAAGTTAGCCAACTTTGGTTCCTTTTGCAATAACCATATTGCCCTTTGACATACAAAAGGACTGAGCATAGAAAACCACCTTGTAACCAAGGTCATCAAGTTGACCAACTGACATCAAACTACGTGATAACTGAGGTACATGGCATACATTATGCATAGTAAATTTTGAACCATCAATGAACTGCACAACTACATCTCCAATCCCCACAATGTGTCACACTAGTAAGAGCCACCAAGTCTCATGGTACCAAGAGACTTTGCTGCATAATTAGAGAACCATTCTCTATGCGGTGTCACATGGAAAGAAGCACCATAGTCTAGCATCCACATGTGGGAAAGAGAATCAGCCATAAGATCCTCAGTTGGCACACTACTATCAAAAATCTTTCTTCATATGCCCTTTCTTATGAAAATAATTGCATAAAAGTCTTCCTTCATATGCCCTTTCTTATGAAAATAATTGCATTCGATATCCCTCTTCCTTGATTTACGTTTACTCTTATTCCGTTGAACATTCTTTTCCTTGTTCTTGCTCCTGCCACATTGCTGTTTTTTCCTTGGTAAGAATCACGAACATTATATGCATCTCCACTCTGAGTACCAACCACAGATTTTCTATGAATATCCTCACTCAAGAGTGCTCCACATATGTCATCATACACGAGTTTACCACCAGTTGCACTATTGCTAATAGTTGTGCAAAATGTATCCCATGATGATGGCGAGGTGCATAACAACAATACTGCTTTCATTTCATTATCCATATCCATTTTTTGAGCCTATAACTGGGAGAACATAGCATCAAACTCATTTAGATGAGCAACAACACTATTTGTGTCCTTCATGCGAAGGTCATATAATTTTCTCATAAGATACACTTTATTTGATGATGTCTCTTTTTCATATGTATTGCATAACTTCTTCCAAAGCTCCTCTACACTTTCACTATCTAATACTGTAAAGTAAACATTATCTGCCAGGTGCAAGCGAATGGTAGACCTGACCATTTCATTTAACTCATCCCAATCATCTTCATCCATGTCAGCAAGCTTCTTTGAAATCCCATTTTTTGGCTTCCATTGCCTCCTTTGAATCAGCACATCTGTAATCTGATTCTTCCATAGAGCAAAGTTTGTTCCATCAAATTTTTAGATCACAAAATGGTCTTTGCCCTGCAAGTCATAGCTCCTCCTCAAAACACTGGCATTAGACCCTGATCCACCAGATGTGCCTGAGACCTCTGATGCCATGATGGTAGAGAAGTGAATAGAATGATAATGGAGGTAAAAGAGTCCAAATGTCAATGAATAAGTGTATCAATGGAGTAAATCGACCACTGTGTAGTTGACAAAACCAAAAATCTGGAACGAATTTGCCAGAGTATCCTCTGCAAAATGAGCATATGGCCAGTGTCAAAATATCATAAAACTGCAAGTATTGACATGTTTACCTGCATAGTGAATCACTGAATCCACTCCATATAATCAATTACCCAATAGAAGCCAACTAGGCTTATCGAGCACCTATGAACAATTATCATACATCTCCTATGGCGAGGTTGGGTAAGTCTTCCACCTGCATCACCAAAGAGGACCGGACATCTGGGTGTCTCCTAGCTAAAAAAGCCTCACCATGACCCTCTTTATCAAAACGTAAAAGGCTTTATGCAAAAAACGTAATCACTATTATCAATGACCACATGGACGTACATAAGCGGTATCCACAAAAGCGTACATGGTGTATATGTGCTCAATATATATAGTAGAATGATATTAAAAGGCTGAATACACAGCCCTTAGAAACTAGCCAACAACACCTGCAAGTGTCTGTCGACTATGATGTTTTATGCTAAAAAAACCTGCATAAATTTGTAGTGGCTGCTCACACCAAAACTGAAAAACCTTTTGAGAAACCTGTAGTTTTATGAGTGTGGCTGAAAACACAGCCCCAAAGGTTGATATTTATTTTTGAAAAAGTACAAAGAATACTCTTCATGCTTTTCTTGGACCTGTGTGAAGAGAACTATGTGCAAAAGTACTCCAAAATGGCTCCAAAAGACACCCCAAAAATGCTTCAAAAATAGGCTTTGAAAGCAAAGAATGAAGCTTTGAGGGACCAAAACATGTTCAAGGTAATGTAAACCTTAGTCTCTCCCCTTCTTCAAACACCACAACAATGTAGCTTAGTGGCAAGAGATTGCCACGGTTAAGCGAGCTCCGAGGGGAACAATATTGGGATGGGTGACCTCCCGAGAAGTACCGAGAACCTCTATCTTACTTGATCATTGAGGTCCTCCCTCTCGCACAGCCAAGGGTGCCAACAGTGACTTTGGTGACTCAGATGACAAGGTATGCCAAGGTCTATGCCTTGGTTGCTACCTTAGTCGTAACCCTTGGAGAAAGGCGGGGGGATGCTTGCTTTGCTTGCACAAAAGGAACAAAGCTTTTTGCGTCAAACTAATTTGATACCAGTGAAGTAATTGTTGGAAACAATGTCATATAGTACATTGTGCATGAGTGCTATAGTCCATTTTTCTCAGGTATTACAACATTAGTAGCTACTGTTCTAGTATTCTCTACAAGCAAAAGCGCTCAGCGCCTTGGATAACACATTCGCCTTCCAAAGAACCCACGCAGGTTCGAGTCCCACTGGTAGATCGTGTAGCAGCATGCAATAAATTTTATCATATTTTTTAGATAAAAGCACATGGACAGTGATGGATGAAGCAATGGATTTTTTGCGATGCTTTTCAAATTAGTGGCGGTTAGCGATGGATTTTTTCGTAGTGAGTGTAGCAATCATAGTGCTCTATTAATGTGTTTTTGGAGGCACTTTTGGAGGGTAATAAAAGCTATATAAGAAGAGCTAGTCTCATTATTTAATTATCCTACACCTAGTTCAATGCCACATTTGGTACCTCAATAGAGGTGGTGCTTCTAGCACATGGGGCAGCCATGGTGCCATCTTGAAGCATGTTGAGGAGCGGCTATGGAGTTCTTCTTAGAGAGCAAGAGTGTGCTCACACTCTTGCTTATGGAGAAGACTTACCTAATCAACAAGTTGGTGGTGTGGATCAGCCATCCACATGATGTAGTTGAAGATTGTCTTTTACATGAAGATTTTGGGTTACTTGAAAGACATTGGATGGTGGTTAACATAAGATTTGCATCTTATGTTAAGAATTCAGGTACATATTCTCTTTATGCACACATGTACTACTTGCTTTGTCAATATTCGAAGATTGTTGGATTCTAGGTTGTATATCTTCGATCTATGGAACTTGGACATGTGATATTAGTTATTTGCCTACTAAATTTCCAACATTTGTTATTAGAGCATCCGGGCTCTCAAGACTTCCAGGTTTATAACATATGATTTAAGGGCATCTTCTAAATATTTGACATTTGACATACACACTTAATCTAGATGAGTAAAGATTTGAGAATTAGACAATTCAGTCACATGTTTATTCATCAGTGTGGATTATGAAGTTGATGATCCGTTAGCAGCCGAATCCTTTTGTAATAGTATGCAAATAATTTACAAACGTATTATTTGAGACCAGTGTTGCTACTCATCTAAATGATTTTGATGTTATATTCTCCGTTACAGGCTTAGAAAATGGATATGGATAATGAAATGAAAGAAATAATGTTGTTATGCACCTTGCCATCATCATGGGTTACATTTGGAAGAGCTATTAGCAAAAGTGCACCTGTTGGTAAACTTATCTATGATGACATATATGAGCCTCTTGAGGAGGAGATTCATAGAAAATCTATGGTTGGTACTCATAGTGGAGATGCATATAAAGTTCGTGATTCTTACCAAGGACAGAATCAACAACGTGGTAGGAGCAAGACCAAGGAAAAGAATGGTCAACGGAATAAGAGTAGAAGTAAATCAAGGTTATCGAATGTCATTATTGTCATAAGAAAGGACACATGAAGAAAGACTGTTATGCATTAAAGAATGCTAAAGGTAAAGGACAGAATGTTGATGGGCATGGTAAAAAGTTACCTTCACCATCTACTTCGATTGTGAAGATTGAAGAAATTAATGCTATTTCTGATGATGCCGATGTGTTAACACTTGATAGTGTAGAGAGTAGGCATGCGAAAGCAAAATGAAAAGTAAAGTACTCTCACAAAACAAAGAATGTGTGAGACACAAAATGAGTAGACCATGAAATGGGTAAACTCATGTGGATTAGAAATGAGCTTGCCAAGAGCATGGAGTAGGCTCCTCAAGCTTCTAACCAAGTACAAATGAGGGGAGAGGCCCTTCTTATATAGATTTGGGAGGGGCTCTCAAAAGTACATCATATGTGAGATAAGTCTCCTGAAAGGAGAAATGAATACAACTGGTAGAAGCACATGGCAAGGTACCCACAATACAAAGGAAATACAATATAAAATGGAAATAGACTAGAAATGGAGTGCCTCCTGGATACAGAATGGAGATGCACTCATGCGGATACAAATGTAAATGAAGTAGGAGCAATCATGTCATCAACACCCCCTCTGTAGCTCCATTTTGGAGTGTATGGAGACTGCTAGGGTATGTGAGAAAGGTCCACAAAGAATGTATCAACTGCAACAACATGAGCACAAAATAGGAAGTCTTCGTCTAGGAATCCATAGCCTCCAAGTGGTATCGACCATGCAGGATCGCTAGGTACTCCATAACATGTCCACCAGATGAATCAAGTGAATGCTCCAGAGGTATGCCACCAACGAGGTACACGAGCGGAACAAGATCTCACTGGACGAGATCACCTCCATGCGAGATAGGTAGGATGACTCCATGTGGTATGTCGGAACCTTCAAATCTTTCACCATGTCCACCACACTATGTGTAGTGCCAAGAATTAGGTCCTGCAAGAGTGAAACATAAAGCATGAAGCATAAAATCATAGTCACATGGTAGTACATCTATATGCTGAAGTCCTCCATGGAGTGTACAAAGTCTTGATGTGTGTCGATAGAACCTTGGAAGCCCCCTCTGAACCGAGAAGCTGGCTCAGAATAGGATCCAACTGAGTGATGAGTCCAAGTAGATGCAGGAGTGTGTTGTGGTAAGTGACCAGATGCTGGACTCCATGAATGGAAAAGTACATGCTCAGAATGCTACTGTAGATGAGGTAAGTGGACTCTCAAAGATAGGAATGGAAAATGATGAGTCACTGATCCTGGAGTAATGCCCAACTGAAGCTAAGGGGAAATATAAGCTTTCGATGGTACGATAGGTATAGCTATTTGAGGTATAAGCGGAGATGATATCTCTGATTCCTCTTGCTCCAAAATTGTATCATGATAGGAAAGGTCATGTACAAAGAGAGCATGCTGCACATAGTGTGATTGTTCAGAACTAGAATCCCCCTCTGAATCTGAAATGGTAGGATCCAAAAGGGATGAATACTTAGTGTATTCATCAAAGGTGCAGTCTTTGGTTACTGTAACTGAGTGACTCTTTGGATCATAGAGTTTGTATGCCTTTTGTTGCTCACTGTACCCGATGAAAATGTACTAATTAGGCTGATCATCATCATGGCCTTGGACGTAAGCATCACTACCAAAGACGCGGAAATAGCTTACACTTGGCTTCTTTGAAAGTAAGCCTCAAATGTTGTTTTGTTCTTCAAAACATCTGAAAATCCTCTATTCTGAATATGAACTGATGTCTGCACTACTTCACCCCAATACTTTAGTGGAAGTTGCTTTTGTCTAAGCATTATTTTGGCCATTTGGATCACACTTCGACTCTTTTGTAATGCAATACCTGGTTGAGTATCTTGCTTGGCTTGATACTTGATTCCATGTTGCTTCAAGTACTTGGAGAAGTTTGGGTTGACAAAACTACTATCTCCATCTGATTGGATGATCTTTAAAGAACTTGGAAAGTCTTCTTCAACTGTTTTTGTCCACCTTAAACTTGGAAATGGCATCTTCTTTATGCTTGAGTGAATAAACCCATGTGTATCTAGTGAAGTCATCTACAATCAGGAAGAAGTAAATTGACCCACTTAGAGAAGGTGTACTCATAGGTCCACAAATGTCAATATGGACTAATGCTAAGGGTTTATTTGCAGAGATGGATGCTTCTTGAGGCAAATAGAAAGCTGTTTGCTTGTCACATGCTTTGCAATTCAATTCCACTTGTGCAATCCTAGATAGACCATTGACAAGATGATTGGAAGAGATCTTAGCTAAGCAAGAGCTATGTCCAAATCTACAATGCCACAAGTTGAGACTTGAATCCTTGGCCATAAAACTTGAAAGCTTGTAGAGACCCTTATCTTCATATCCTTGAGCTATCACTTCATTGGATTCGCGATTAATGACTTGAAATTTGTTGTGATCGAACTGAACCGTCATGTTGCATTTTTTGATGGCTTTGACTGAAAGAAGATTCTTACAGAGGCTTGGTACATAAAGAACATCTTTTAGTGACTTGGTCTCGCCTTCAGAGTTGATGACTTGAACTTTTCCTCTTCCTTGGATTTCAATGCACTTGTTGTCTCCAAGGTAAACTTGTCCTTGATGCTCTTCAAACTCATGAAAATCATCTTTGTCATGGCACATGTGGGATGAAGCACCACTATCAAAAATCCATTCTTTCTTGGGAGTGGTTGTTACAAGTGCTTTGTGTTCACTTGTGAAAAATAGGTCTTCACTTGTGCAGTGAGAATGATGTTCACTCTTGGAATTAGACTTAGACTTGTCCTCGTTCTTTTTCTTGAAGCAATATTTTTCAATGTGGCCAGGTTTTCCACAAAAATTACAAGTGAACTTCTTCGATGAATTATGCAATCCTTGCTTAGATCCATTGCTAGCATGATGACTTGAGGTTTTGCCTTTAGTGAATGGGCCTTTGGCCTTCATGGCTGACTCTTCTGAGGAAGTCGTTTTGGCTCGCGAGTCGTGAAGGAGTAATAGTCGACGAACCTCTTCTCAAGATAAGACTTGGCCGCGATTATACAAAGTTGTGACAAATTTCTTGTATGACTTAGGTAACTTGTTGAGAAGCCGAATGGCCATGTCTTCACTAGAGATCTTGCCTACCAAATAGTGCTAATTTACGCTGGTAATCCTCAAATTGGGCTATGACCTTGGTAATTGTGTCGTGTGGACTAATGGTCAAATTATGAAACTCGGCCTCTAATGCATATATTTTTGAAGGGGTTTTGTCTTCATACAAAGCGGCTAATGTATCCCAAGCATCCTTGGACGTCTTGCAGGCAGTGATATGTCCTTTCGTCAGTTCGTCGCAAGCAAGTAACAACTAACCTAAAGCTCTTTTGTCCTTGAAATTCCACACATGCCAATTGTCTAAGTTGGTATCCCTATTGGGTTCGGGGTCTGACCCAGCTACTACTTCATGAAGGAGATTCGCATAGAGATAGGCGCGCATGACATCTTTCCATAGACTGTAATTTTGTCCATTGAGTCGTTCATCCTTAGGCATAAAAATAGGGGTCTCTCTCTGTTCCCTGTGAGCAACACCACTACCAGCCTTTCTTGCCCCAACTCAGTGCTCTTTTAGCATGGCAGTAGTTGCTTGAGTAAGTTCATTATAGTATCCAGGGAGCACACACACGGTAGAGAGATTTGCATGATCTCTGCTCTCGCATGATACTCTCTCTAATAGGAGATTGCACCCAACAGATCTCCAAGTTGTCAAGTGATAGAGTAAAGCACACGATTTCTCTCTCTCCTCTCTTCTCCCTCTCTGTATCTGGCTCATCAGTTGCAGGTTCTGGATGCTTTCAACAATAACTTCACCGGCGAGCTTCCATTAGAGCTGAGCCTTCTCACAGGTCTAGAACACCTCCATCTTGGCGGTTTTTAGCGGCATTATCCACCCTCTGTATGGCAACTTGCAGAGCTTATGCTATTTAGCCCTTTCTGGGAATGGCCTCACCGGGCAGATACCTCCGTAGCTCAGCAACCTGGAGAGATAGGACGTCTGTCAAAGTTTGTGCCGCTCGACATAGCTAACAGCTGCCTCGGCGGAACCATCCCCCCTGTGCTAGGGTCTTTGACGAACTTGGATTCTCCCTTCAGGCACTCACATTGTGGGAGAATTGCTTTGAGGGGCCTATCCCGTAGTATCTCGGCCACAATGGCAGTTTCTCGAGGTTGATTATTCCTCGAACTCATTCACGGGGCCTATTCCTCCAAATCTCTACAAGGGAGGAAAACTGAAGTGCCTTATCCTTCTGTGAAACAGATTCAATGGACGAGCATAAAATTGGAACCGACTAACAATAGGTGCCACTAACAATAACGCAAAATAGTGTTTATGAACACTATCAATTATGAGGTTAAGAATCGATTCCTTGAAAAATGATCACAACTAAATGTCGTAAACCATCGAAGGTTGCTACAAGATAAGGTGGGTGGGAGGGAAAACGGGGTAAAGGGTGATCAAAACGATGAAGAAAATGGGTGGGAGGGTGGGCAAATGGGCAAAATGAGGCCCAAAGAGCATAAAATTGATGGCAAAAAGCTTCTCTCAAAGAGCAGAAAGCAAGACCACCAACACTCATGCACCACCACCACCAAAATGACCGCCAAACGCACCACCAAGACCTCCACCTATCGCTTTGATACCATGTAGAGAGTACGCATGCGGAAGAAAAATGAAAAGTAATGTACTCTCACAAAATAAAGAATGTGTGAGACACAAAATGAGTAGACCATGAAATGGGTAAACTCATGTGGATTAGAAATGAGCTTTCCAAGAGCATGGATTAAGCTCCTCAAGCTTCTAACCAAGTACAAATGAGGGGAGAGGCCCTCCTTATACAACTAGTAGAAGCACATGGCAAGGTACCCAAATACAAAGGAAATACAATATAAACGGGAAATAGACTACAAATGGAGTGCCTCCTAGATACAAAATGGAGATGCACTCATGCAGATACAAATGTAGATGAAGTAGGAAGAATCATGTCGTCAACAGATAGTACTATGCCAACTAAGGCTCTTATGCCTGATTCTCTTTCCCACATGTGGCTGCTAGATTCTAGTGCTTGTTTCCATGTGACACCACATAGAGAATGGTTCTCTAATTATGCAGCAAACTCTCCTGCTACAGTGAGACTTGGTGACTCTTAGCAGTGTGACATTATCCATCTCCATTGTTTGAGCATGTAGTTGAGAGAATACAACATCAAACTCATTTACATGAGAAGCAATACTATTTGTGTCCTGCTTGAAAAGTCCATATAACTTTCGCACCAGATACACTTTATTTGATGTTGTTTCTTTTTCATATGTATTGCATAGCTTCTTCCAAAGCTCCTCTACAATTTCACAATCCAATACTATAAACTCAACATTACCTGCCAACTTTAATCAAATCATAGATCTAGCCACTTCAGCCAACTCATCCCAATAATCATCATCCATGGCCATAGGATTCTTTGGGATTCCATTTGTTGGCTTCCACTATCTCCTCTAACTCAGCACAACTTTAATCTGATTCTTCCATAGAGCAAAGTTTTTGCCATTAATTTTTTTAGATCTCAAAATGGTATTTTCCCTACAAGTTATAACTCCTCCTAGGAACACTCGCACTAGATCTAGATCCACTATATATATCTAAGACTTTTTATGCCATGATGATAGAGAATTGACAAGAATGATAATGGATCTAGAATAGTCTAAGCACCATTAAGGCTAAGAAAGAATGACCTAGGGTCATATTCTAGGAAAACTTTGACAAAGTCTCCCTAGAAAAATAAATTAATGAGCAGCAATGACCAACCAAAAGGATTATTTGAGAATGCATGTGCTCACACCAATAAGTGTTTCAAGGAGTAAAATCAACCATATTATAATTTTTTTTAAAGGAAAATTTTTTTCTAGTCTCTCCTCTGCAAAATGAGCATATGACTAGTGTTAAAAACACATAAAACTATGAGTCCTAACATGTAAACCTCCATACTGAATTAGTGACTCCACTGCATATAACCAGTTAACTGAAAGAAGCCAACTAGGCTTATCAAGCACCTATGAAAAACTAGCATACATCTCCTATGATGAGGTTGGGTAAGTCTTCCACCTACATCACCGAAGAGACCCCAACATTTGAGTGTCTTCCAAATAAGAAAAACTCACAACTACCCTCTTTATTAATGTCAAAGCCTTTATGCAAAAATGTAACTGCTATATCAATGAACACATGAACCTACATAAGTGATATCCACATAAACGTAAATAGTGTATATGTGTCAGTATATGCAATAAAAGGGCACTAAAAGGTAGAATTTACAACCCAAACAACACTTGCAAGTGTCTCTCAACTTTGTTATTTAGGCTCAAAAACGTGCATAAACTTACAATGGTTGCTCCCATCACAATTGAAAACCTTTCAAGAAACCTATAAATTTAGTGTGGTTGAAAACACAACCTCCAAAAGTTGAATATTTATTTTTGAAGAAGTACAAAGAACACTCTTCTTGATGTTCTTGAACCTTTTGTAAAGAGAACTATGCTTGAAATTACTCTAAGATGGCTCCAATAATCATCCCAAAAATGCTTCAAAACAAGCTTTGAAAGCAAGGAATGAAGCTTTGAGGATCCAAAGCATGTTCAAGGTAATGCGAACCTTAGTCTTTCCCCCTCCTGAAACACCACAAGAGTGTAGCTTAATGGTAAGAGATTGCCAGTTAAGTGAGATCTAGGGAGAAGAGTATTGCGATGGGTGACCTACCAGGAAGTCCCAAGAACGTTTATCTTCCTTGATCATTGAGTTCCTCCCTCGTACACAACCAATAATACCAATGATGACTTTTCGGTGACTGGAATGACAAGGTATGCCAAGGTCTATGCCTTGTTTTTCACCTTAATCGTAAGCCTTAGAGAATGTCGCAAGTGGGATGTTGCACATAGTACATTGCATTGGACCTATAGAATATGCAGAAACCACACAGTACACCTAGAGCACAAACACATATTTTCTTGCTTTTACAAATGCGATCAAACATCAAGTATGTGGTTGACTATTATACAATATGTTTTACTAGAGAACATATATAAGATTGTCCAACGGCCATTTCTTCTTTCACTTGGACATTAACGGTACTACATTTGATTAATCTAAAGTGGCATGGATGAGAATATTGACTAATGGTGCAAAAAGGCTTCATCTAGTTTCAATCTTTCCATGGATAGTAGACAAGATCCAAACCCTTGGAAAAAAGAAAACGAAGAGAACAAGAGAGTAATAAGATTGAGCCCTTTTAATCATCCATTTGGCCACTATCTTGTTGGTCATGGCTTCCACATCCAGGATGCCTAGACCACCCATCTCCTTCGGTCTAGAGCATATTTTCAAATTAATCTTTGAACTCTTCTCTTGGGATCCCCATTCAAAGAAAGTTTTTGTAGATCCTTTCCAACTTCAGCTCTCCTTGTCTACAACACACTAAAACTTAAATGACACATGATATAAGGAATGCATTGATCATTGTCATGCACCTAGCCACAATAAGCTACATACCATTCCAGCATTGTATTTTGTTGTTTATCCTTGCAAGAATCTGATCCCACCTCTGACCCATGGAAATACTAAATCCAATCATGATGCCAAGCAACCAAAAATTATTGACCACTAGGAAGCTCTTAACATCCTTGCATGTGAAGAATTTGCAAGTGAGGCCCACGTAGGGACCTTTACATAGATTTTGAAGGATTGATTCTCAAACTAGATGCATCAAATATCAAGGAAATTCTAGAATTAGTAGACATGTTTGGTGTCATTTTGCAAAAATGTATTGGTATCATCAATGAAGATTCTAAGGATCATAGGATCCTGACTATGGAGAAGCGAGAGACCCCGAATATTTCCCAATTGCACTTGATTGTTAATGAGGAAGTTGAGCCCATCCATAGTGATAGAAAACAACAATGGGACCAATGGATAACCTTGCTTGAAGGAGAGGTTTTGTTGATGTTAATCCATGCAAAATCATTCCCAAAGAGCATGGAAATGATTTTGATGAACTTGGGGCCATAATCAAGATCCTTGAGGGACTACAAGAGAAATTCTCACTTTAGTTTATCATACGTTTTGTCAAAGTCAACCTTGAGAAAGAGAATGTCTTCGGTTGGCTATGTTGATGAAGCATTTATGAACTTCATTGAACGAGGTATGACGATGGTCTGCAATCCGATCAGAAAGCACCTTCGCAAAGATAATATCTAGTCTCTAGCATGGTGATAGGCTATCGATTTTCGATTTTGTTCTAGTTATCTTTCTTGTGGATGAGTTTGATAACTCCTCCATTCAAACACTTCATAAGTGCACCAAAACTGATCGTTTCATGCCAAACCAAGCATAGAGGATCCACCAGAAACCCTTTGAACATCTTGAAGAACCCACCAGCCAGGTTGTTGAGCCCTGGCTTTTGCCTTTAGGGAGGACCTCAATTGCTTCAAGAATATCCTATCTAGAAAAAAAAGAATCAAGAAATTTCACTACATCTTGAGGAATTTTCCTCGATCTCACACCTTAAAGGAGATAATGTAGCAGAAATCCCTTGAAGATGAACTCGCCATTCTTAGCAGTAGAAGTGCATTAAACACCAATGTTGTCAATCATGCAAGGGAGAGCTTCTTTACTTTGGTTTTTCTTGAGTATTCTACATATCCTTTAGTTAGTTTACCAACCTTACCCACCCACAAGTTTTTAAAGTAAATTTGCAACTTCTTCCTCTTGATTTAATATATAAGCATGCTCCTAATCGTAAGTAGACATTTTTGTAGGTGTGATTTACCACTATTAAATTTAGACTCTCCGAGGGAGTATTCTGTAGAGATTTTCCCTTCTAGTTCTCTGAATATTTTTGATGTCCTTTTAAGCTTGTGTAAGATGATGTGTCTTTGGTTGGAAGCTTTAATCCAACTCCTCAAGAGAGATGATCATTCACTAAAAGCTTATCTCCAAGCAAGAGAGATATCTTCTTGAACTCAAGATAAGGAAAAGACCATAGGATCTGCATAGAACCAAGAAGCTTTTCTATTCTTTGTAAAGGGTTTCAACATTAAAAAAATTGGAAAGTGATCTCACACCACAATGTCATATCTTGGGAGAGGGAGGGGAGTCCTAGGTTGTGATGATTTCAAAAATGTAGCCTCTAGCAAGTGTAGCCTTGCATGGATCAACACTCGAATGGAGATTCGACCAAGAAAGCCCCTTGTTGTCCTTAACCTCCACCAATTCATGATGAAGCTTCAACGGATCTCAAACTTCCTGTTCTAGCCCATCAATAATTTCGTCCCTCTGCTCCCACCTATCGAAAAGAACTTCCACAATATTGAAGCCATCACAAGGAATGATATCCAATGGAATCAAATCAAGAGATTGTCTAGTGTTAATTCTTTCAAAGTCGTGATTCAGAGCATAGGCCAAAGCGATGGACAAGGGATTAGCACCACCAAGAAAGGTGATAATCCAGTAGTGGTGCGGATCCATCAAGGATCCCACTAAAAGAGAGAGCCATGTGGACTTGAAGCGGATGATGGTGCCATCATTATCGTAAGGTTGGTTGATTGCAAGCTGAGGATGGAGATTAGAAACGGACTACAAGCTCTTCAACATATCATCACCACCAATTTCTTTACCTCTTGAAAAAAGGTAAATTTTGGGATGATATTTTTATGTTGAAGCCATTGGCCAATAATAGCCGCTCTAGTGGGGTCTAAAAGTCCTGTTATATTGAATGAAACTAAAATCATTTAATAATAGATTAATTGTGTTGATCCTTCTAGTTCAAGATTTTGACCTTAATCTTCTTGTTCCTCCCCTCTTCTTTTTTCTTAGATACAAAGCACAAGGGGAGGTGAATTTCCCATGAATAGGGATCTTCTATAGGAACTACATTAGAAGTTTTCCTTTCAAAGAAATTTCTTTTTCAATGTAAGAATCTGGAAATGTGGACCCAATGATCGAGCTCTCACTATCTAGATTGTCTTCTTTGTTAGCTTTCTCTTGGTTATCTTCCTTACTCATGGTATAATCTTCATGATTTTTATCATTGTCTTCTTTTCTAGTGGAATAAATCTCTTGGTTATCTTCTTTAACCTTAGCATAGTCCTCTTTGGCTTTATCATTGTTCGAGTCTTCAATTAGGTTCATTCTTCCTAGATGATCCATTAGGTTAACTTCATTTTCCAACCTGCTACTTCTTTTAGCTTCTAAATCTACCTTGCCATGAAAAGGACCCACACCATGAGAGACTTTTGGACTTCCCCTCCACCTACAACAAACCTCAATAAAGTTGGATATGGGTGCAAAGAATTATTGATATATTTTGGGTACTGATGTATGTGAACACACTAGGACCCCTAGGGAACTTTTTTCCCTCTTTAGGAGGTTTCTTTCCCCCGACTTGTATATATGCCTATAAACCTAACGGGTCACTCATCTTTGTATATTCTATTGGTAATACATTCACTAGTGTGTGTTGTGCTTCTTCTTCTTCCTTGTGTTGTTCACGTGCTTTTGCAGAACTCAAAATCCAACAATCGATATCAGAGCTCTTTGTCGCTTCATCTAGGGCATTGTCAACACCCCTCCAGTCACCGTCTCAGAATCGCATGAAATTTGGTGAACATTTTCAAAGTGGTTAATAATTCAAAACCGCTTCACTTTGTGCTGTCAAAATCGCGATCTGAGCTCGTTTCAACCTTTGAATACACTATCACAGTGCATGTGTAGGCAATTTTATCTTTTTGTTGCAAAGATATATAGAGGTTTTGGTTCGCCAGTATAGGCGTTTTGAAGTCTGCTACAAGTTTAGTAGATCTTGATAGAATAGTTTTTTTCAAATTTTTGAGATAAGGTCATTTTTCTGCATCAAGGTATCAGTGGACATGGCTAAAATTAGTGATGTATTATGTATGTTGGTTGTTGAGGGTAAGTTGGATGGTACCAATTACCCATTATGGGCTTATATGGTGCATCATGTATTGGTTGCAAAAGGATTGTGGCATATTGTGCACGGTGTTGAAAAACAAATTATCACACCTATAAACATAGTTGATGAAGGTGATGCACACGGAATTGAAGATGGTGATATTCTTCAGGTTCCTATTCGTGTTGCGGTTCCTATTCATGTTGTAGTTCTTGCAGCACCTACTGCATAGCAACTTTGTTGGGATATTTCAGTTCGATCTACTCAAAAATTGTAGCTTGTTCATAGTGATATTTATGGTCCTATGTGTAGAGAGTATGCGTGCTGAAGCAAAATGAAAAGAAGAGTGTACTCACAAAAGAAAGAGTGTTTGAGACTCAAAATGAGTAGACCATGAAATGGGTAAACTCATGTGGATTAGAAATGAGCTTGTCAAGAGCATGGAATAGGCTCCTCAAGCTTCTAACCAAGTATGAATGGGGGAAGAGGCCCTCCTTATATAGATTTGGGAGGGACTCTCCAAAGTACATCTCATGTGGGATAATTCCCTCGGAAAGGAGAATGAATACAACTGGTAGAAGCACATGGCAAGGTACCCAAATACAAAGGAAATACAATATAAAATGGAAATAAACTAGAAATGGAGTACCTTCTGGATACAAAATGGATATGCACTCATGTGAATACAAATGTAGATGAAGTAGGAGCAATCATGTCGTCAACACCCCCTTTGTAGCTCCATTTTGGAGCGGTTGAATGTTGCAAAGGTCCACCAAGCATTGGAGTGGGATTCGAGGTAGAGCCTTCGTGAACATGTCTGCCAGGTTCTCTTGAGGGGTACACTACTCCAAAGTAATCTCCCGAGAGATGAGCTTCTCGTGGATGAAGTGGTACTGGATCTCAATGTGCTTCGTCTGAGCATGGAATATTGGGTTCTTGGCAACGGCCAAGGCTGACTGGCTATCGGTCCAAATGCCTGTCAAAGTATCCTACAAAATGCCAATGTCAGATAATAAATATGGAAGCCAGATGGCCTCACATGCTACGAAGTTAAATGCTCCATACGTGGACCATCGAGAATCAGGATCACAAGCCCGATCTGAATTATGTTAGACGGCCGCCGGAGTAGGACAAATGTATGCCGGATGTAACGGAGTTTTCGAAATTAGCATGAAAAGTTGGTACGCGCATCCTGTAAACATCTTTATAAAGCAATGAAAAAAGAGTGGTCGAGAGCCCGTTTTTCTGGACTTGCCAGAGTGATTTTCGAAGCTTGTGTGATGTATTGTTGTGTAGTCTGAGTCTTGTTAGTGTTCTGATCATTCTGCCTCGCCAACTGATACTGTGGTGCATAGTAACAAATCGTAAGTAAAAGGTTGTGTGTCTGCTTGTTGGCGTTGTGTTCGGTTGTATAATTTCCCAGGGTTTACGTACTGTCAGTCATTTCTTTGCATAATCTAATTGATAGTGGGATTTCCGAATAGATAACTGGAAGTGTGTTCTCGTATGCTCTGTTGTGCTACCGGATTCAGTACCTTCGGTATCATTCTCTGGTAATACCGATTATGAGGAAGAGCTAGTACCTTCAGTAGCATGAATAAGTTGATTGAAGAGTACTGATAAGTTTTGTGACGAATGAATCTATCGATTATAGTATCTTCTGGTTGATTTACTGCCTACTGTGACTTTGTATGCTATCCGGCATATATACCTGTCATGAAGAAGTTGTGTGTTGATTTACGAGAATATAATACCTATTAGTTGTTAGTATTGTTGTAACACTCGGACTACTGCTCTGTCTCAATAACCAGTTTAGTCTGTAAGAGTTAGATACACAGATTCCTAGAAATCGGATATTGTTTGATGAAGGCTAATAACTGAGCTAAGACGTGTTAATGGTTATTTACTGTTGTGCAAAGATTTGGGAAATTAGTACAGGGCCTCTGTCTAACAGACCCCTACCACTCCCAAGAACCCACGTTGTTTCGGTGACGATACTGGAAGTTTAACACAGTTTACGGTGAATCACTGTTTTACATTTGTTCGGTAACGATTTCGGCTAGCAGTAACACATTGTACGTGTAACACTTTAACACTTATTTAACACTTGACCTTAACACTTGGCGCCGTCTGTGGGAAAGTGGCATCAAGATTGCCAGTCATTTGTTAGAATCGCACATCTAGATTATCGTTCGATTGGAAGTAGCAACAGAACCAGATTGTTGCAAACTGTTCCGTTAGTAATACTACGCGATTAGTACAAAAAATGATACATGCCGGTTACTCGATCCGGAGAAACGTATCCCAAGAACCATCAGTCTGGAGTACTTAATGTACTAAAGACAACTCTGGAAGGTAAAAGTACAACTAGGTCTGATCCAGTTGTCAAGAAAGTTAAGAACGTTAAAACTGATTCCGGTCATATTCCGGTGAAACCTGTTACGCCTCTGGTACATTCCGGTACTATTTCGGCATAGTCTGTCGAAGATATAGTAATTCTAGAACCTACTAAGACGCAGTTGGAATCTAGTTTAACAATCTTGGAAAAAGATTCAGATTCATCTACGATTAGAAACACTCTAGTCAAAGAAATGGGCGAAGGCAAAAAAACGCCGAATTCGGGCATAATTTCGGTTCATTCCGGTGATATTTCGGTAAGAGAATCACAATTTTTCGGTGACGATTTAGCATTTTCTGCTGAATCTTCAGCCCAATCACCATGCTTGGAAGCGAGTTCCCATACACTGGACATCAAGAAGGAAGGAAAGGTGTTTGAAACAGAGATTCGAAGCATATTAAGCAAGATAATCGCACCGGAAAGTGCACCATCCGACGATACAGATTCCGGTAGTTCAGATATTTTGGCCCGAGATACAGAAGGAAGGTATAATACACTCACGATGAACGGACAACAACAACAACAACAGTTATGCCCACCCAGGCCACCTCCAACGGGAGTGACATACACGAAGTTTGGTGGATTTCCAGGAGATGATCCGGATGCTCACGTACGCACTTTCGAGATAAGCTACGCAGTTCTTAATCACCCACCGGATCAGGCCTACAAAGCCATTGTCTTCCAATCTACACTTGTTAATGAAGCAGCTAGATGGCTTACAGAATATGATATTAATCATTTCGGCACCTACGAAGCATCACGAGATGCTTTTCTGCAGCGATTCAGGCTAAAAAAGAATCCAGCCGAAATTTTTGACTATCTGGAAAACAATAGACAGAAACCAAATCAAACCGTACAGGAGTATGCTACTCTCTTCAGAACACACTTAAGGCAGCTACCACCGGCCCACGCTAACTTGCCAGATGACGTTATCACTCAGTGGTTCATCAATGGCTTGGTTCCACAACTTAAGCAGATCATGATCATAAGATGTGTCGGAGCCATGTCCCTCGATGCAGTCATTGCAATGACTCTGCAATTGGAATACAAAGTCGGTGGATTTACAGAAGATTTGGAATGGTTAAAAGCAAACAAAAATATTGCAGAAGATATGACTAGACAAGTATACTGTAACACATGCAAAAATTTAGGACATACCAGTGCCAATTGCGCACTTAATCAGACATTCTGTGCTATCTGCAACACTGCCGGACACACCATCGAAAACTGCGCATACAACGCTAGAGTACAGGGAACAGCGACTGTCAATGCAATTATCCAGGAACAAGGGCAGCCAGCCAACCACTATGTGCCTCCACAAATGAGAAACAACCAGCAGCAAAGATATCGAAATTACCAAGGACAGAGGAATAACAACTATAATCCAAATCGCTGGCAGAACGGACCAGCACCGGAAAACCCCAATTTACCACCACCACGCTATCATTTTTGTGGTGAATTTGGACATATTAGGAGATTTTGCAAGGATGCAGCTGAGTATGATCAAAGGAAGAAGGAACGTCAAAATCCAATGGCCAACATGGTAAAAATCACACCGGTGGAGACACAGGCTGCTGCAGTCCAGACCCGTTCCGGTAAACAACTGCAACCAGCAGTAGAAATATTTGAACCAGGGATACGTGAACAACACAGAATGTACAACAAGGCTAGTCAATGGACCACAGCAGAACCACCAGTCTTCCCAGAACCTATTTCGGTAACCCAGCCCTCGTTAATAAAGGAAGGAACACAACAAAGGGAGTTAGCAGCAGGAACATCATCCACAGCAGATACATTACCAACCGTAGACACCTCCGCATCAGCAGAGGCATCAACTTCAACATCAGTAGAGTCTATCAATCAATCTCAATAGGCCTGGGAAATCTTATCTAAGGCATCTATCACTCTGCCTCTGGGCCAACTACTGGCATTAGTAACCAGAAAGATCGAATTAGTGAAATGCAGAAGGAAGTAAGTGAAATAAAGACAGCCAGAGATGCGGCATTATCCAACGACTTCTACTTATAGGAGGTCTTTTTGCAAACACAGGCCGAAATTTTGCTCACCGAAGCCATTGCCCTTAGTTTTGTTAGAGTAGATGCGCAAATATTAGAACCCGACACCCTTAAACAGTTATTAGAAACCCTTAAGAAAAAAATAGCCCGTACATTTAGATTAGCCAAAAATATGTAGCTAGAAGGAATCATAGATGAACAATAATTTTTGTAATAAAAAATCACTTGTGGGTTCGAGTCCACCGTGCGTGCCAGTGTTAGATGGCCGCCCGAGTAGGACAAATGTATGCCGGATGTAACAGAGTTTTCGAAATTAGCGTGAAAAGTTGGTACGCGCATCCTGTAAACATCTTTATAAAGCAATGAAAAAAGAGTGGTCGAGAGCCCGTTTTTCTGGACTTGCCAGAGTGATTGTCGAAGCCTGTGTGATTTATTGTTGTGTAGTCTGAGTCTTGTTAGTGTTCTGATCATTCTGCCTCGCCAACTGATACTGTGGTGCATAGTAACGAATCGTAAGTAAAAGGTTGTGTGTCTGCTTGTTGGCGTTGTGTTCGGTTGTATAAGTTCCCAGGGTTACGTACTGTCAGTCATTTCTTTGCATAATCTAATTGATAGTGGGATTTTCGAATAGATAACTGGAAGTGTGTTCTCGTATGCTCTATTGTGCTACCGGATTCAGTACCTTCGGTATCATTCTCTGGTAATCCCGATTATGAGGAAGAGCTAGTACCTTCAGTAGTATGAATAAGTTGATTGAAGAGTACTGATAAGTTTTGTGACGAATGAATCTATCGATTATAGTATCTTCTGGTTGATTTACTGCCTACTGTGAGTTTGTATGCTATCCGGCATATATACCTATCATGAAGAAGTTGTGTGTTGATTTACGAGAATATAATACCTATTAGTTGTTAGTATTGTTGTAACACTCGGACTACTACTCTGTCTCAATAACCAGTTTAGTCTGTAAGAGTTAGATACACAGACTCCCAGAAATCGGATATTGTTTGATGAAGGCTAATAACTGAGCTAAGACATGTTAATGGTTATTTACTGTTGTGCAAAGATTTGGGAAATTAGTACAGGGCCTCTGTCTAACAGACCCCTACCACTCCCAAGAACCCACGTTGTTTCGGTGACGATACTGGAAGTTTAACACAGTTTACAGTGAATCACTGTTTTACATTTGTTCGGTAACGATTTCGGCTAGCAGTAACACATCGTACGTGTAACACTTTAACACTTATTTAACACTTGACCTTAACAATTAGAATATCTGGTGAGTTTGATGCCCCCTCTGTACCAAAGATCATGATATCAGGTGAGGGCAAGGTATTGAAGTAGTCTCTGAGCAGCATCCCAATGTGTCTGATGAGGCTGATATGCAAACTAACTGAGTAAACCAACTACATAGGCAATATCTGGTCTGGTGTTGGCAAGGTAAAGTAATGAGCCAACAAGCTATCGATAAGTATGCACATCCACAAGTGATGATGAATCCTCCAACGTAAGCTTGATGTTTGGATCAAGTGGTGTAGATATTGACCGACATCCATGTTATATATGGGTTGCAGATCATATCAATACTTCTTTTGTGATAGGAATATACCTTTTTTTTGTTCTCCAAACTTTGATACCCAAGAAGTAGTGGAGTAGTCCAAGATCTATCATAGAATACTCAAGGTGGAGTTGTATGATGATGAATTGGATGTGTTCTTCATCTGAGCCTGCCAAAATCAAGTCATCGATATAGAGGATGATGAGGGCAACTAAGGACTCCTTTTGATAGATGTAGAGGTTAGCATCAGCATAGCTTCTGTGAAATCCCTTATCTTCAAAGAACTTGTGAATCTTTTCATACTAGGCCCTAGGAGCTTGCTTGAGTCCATAAAGTGCTTTGTGAACTTTGTATACTTGATCTTCCTTTCCTTTGATCTTGAATCCTTCAGGTTGTTCAACGTATACTTCTTCTTCAAGATCTCCATTAAGGAATGCACTTTTGATATCCAGTTGGTAAATGTTCCACTTAAAGTGAGCACTTAGTGCTAAGATAATTCTTATGGTTATGAATCTTGCAATAGGAGCAAAGGTTTCTTCATAGTCAATGCCATGTTGTTGCTTGTATCCCCTAGCTACCAACCTTGCTTTGTACTTATCTAATGTGCCATCTGACTTGTACTTAACTTTATAAAGCCACTTAACTCCTATGACGATGATTTGTGGGAAGAGTCCAAGTCTTGTTCTTCTCTATTGCATCCATTTCTACTTGCATAGCTTCTTCCCACTCAAGTTTTCTTTCATCTTCTTTGTAACTAGAAGGTTCTTGGATTTGTTGAATTTGATGCATCAAGACATAATTAACATAATGAATTTGTTCTCGCTGTCTCTTGCCAATAAGTCTTTGAGATCTTCGTGGATGACTTGAAGTACTTGCTTCTGATGTTTGCTTTGAAAAGACTGTGTCCCCCTTTGAAGTGGAGATGGATGGATTGAGACTTGTGTTTGGAGCTTTGGTTGAGTATCTTGAAGTTGTTGATATATTTAGGTAATGATGTGTGTGAACACTCTAGGATCGCTACAAGTCTGCTACAGGTCTAGCGGAATTCGTCTGGGCAGTTCTGTTCAACTTTTTGAGATACATTTAATTTTCTGCATCAAGGTATTTTAGTCACCGGCCATGGCTGAAAGCAGTGATGTATTCTGTATGTTGGCTGTTGAGGATAAGTTGGATGGTACCAACTACCCGTTATGGGCTTATATGATGTGACATGTGTTGGTTGCAAAAGGACTGTGGAACATTGTGCAGGGTGTCAAAAAACGTCCTATCACACCTGCAACTGTTACAACCGCAGGTATTGAAGCTGATGCAGGTGTGGAAGATAGTGATATTCTACATATTCCTATTCGTGTTGCGGTTTTTGTTGCACCTACTGCAGAGTGGATTCGTTGGGATGGCAGAGGTGCCCAAGCACATGCATTGATAGATTTGTCTGTCAAATGTGCCATTATTCCTCACATTCGCTCTTGCAGAACAACTAAGGATGCTTGGGATACACTTACCACATTGTACCAAGCTAGGAATGAGGCTCGTGGTGCTTACCTTCAAAAATAGTTGGGGAGTGAGCACATGAATGAAGGGCAAAGGAAAATGGAGCTCTTCAACTAGTAAGCAGAAATCTGCTAATTCTGCATATTCGAAGAAGAAAGATGAAGATGAGAAGAAATCAGAAAAGCGGAAATTGTTTTGTAAGTACTGTAAAGGGAATGATCATATCATAAAAAATTGTCCAAAACTGGCTACTAAAGAGGCAAAGAAGAAAGAGGCTGGAATGGTTGTTGCAGAGGTCTCTACACCAAAAACAGAGTCTGCTAATCTTGTGCAGGAAGAAGGATGGGTGTTTACTACTATCTACAATTTTGACCCATCTTCTCATGAGCAGTGCATGTCTGCAGTAGACTCAAATGTTTGGTATTTTGACAGTGGGGCGACCAAACATATTACCTCTTAGCGCAGTTTCTTCTCTTCACTCGAGCCTGCCCCTACAGGGAATACTGTTACATGTGCCAACAACTCCTCTTATCCTATTATGGGAGTTGGTAAGATCATTTTGACTATTGTTGATGGTAGTTCTTTCACTTTGTCAGATGCTTTATTTGTGCCAGGGATCAAGAAGAACCTGTTATCAGTTTCTACATTAGCCAAGATTAGCTTGGTTGTGAAATTTGTTGATGACAGGTGTACAGTTTATGATCTGTCAAATGGCGATGTGATTATTGCTTCTGGCATTTTATGTCGTGGGCTGTATAAGCTCATAGATTATGAAAGATCTATAAATGATTTGGCATGTGCAATAAATGATTCTCAGGCTATGTCAGATGCAAAGCTTTGGCATGCACGCTTTGGTCATCTGAATTTCGCTAGTTTGCTACACCTGCAGAAATGTGAAATGGTGTCCTCTTTGCCCAAGCTTAAGGCACTTGGAAAACATGTTTGTGAAGGTTGTATTTTGGGCAAAATGCAGCGTTCATCCTTTCCAAAAGATGGTTCAGTTCGGGCTACTCAAAAATTGCAGCTTGTACATAATGATGTCTGTGGTTCTATGCAGACACCTTCTTTTGGGAATTATCTTTACTTCGTGACTTTCATCGATGATTTTTCTAGGCATGCATGGGTATATCCATTAAAGGCAAAGTCCGAAGTTTTCATGTGCTTCAAACAGCTTTTGCTTTTGGCTGAAAATCTGTCAGCATGTAAAATGGGCACCCTCCATTCCTATCAAGGGGGGAATATATGTCTTCTGATTTTAATGCATTTCTGGCTGAACGTGGGATAAAACACCAGTGTACAATGCCGTATACACCTCAACAGAATGGAGTTGTTGAATAAAAGAACAGGTCACTCATGGAGATGGCGAGGTGTATGATGAAGAGTCAAGCTTTACCACATAGTTTTTGGCTTGAGGCTGTCATGTGTGCAGCATATGTACTGACTAGGTGTCCCACTAAAGCGTTGCAGTCTATCACTCCATATGAGACTTGGCATGATTGCAAGCCATCTGTTGCTCATCTGTGTGTTTTTTTGTTGTTTGGCATATGCATTAGTGCCTGAACAACATCGCAAAAAATTGGATGATAAAGAAATAAAATGTATTTTTGTTGGGTACAGTTTTGAAAGTAAAGGCTATCGTTTGTATCATCCATAGACTAAACGCATTCTGGTTAGCCGTGATGTTGTTTTTGTGGAAGATGCTATTCAGCCATTGTTTTCATGTACTAAGGAGACATCTGTTAGCTCCAAAGACATGTATGATACTTTGTTGCCTCTTTTCACAGGTGGACAGTCTAGTGCTAGTCCTAATGAGGCAACTTCTCAGCCTTGGCAAGTTTCATGTGATGATGGAGATCATTCCATTTCTGATGTTGATTTACATGATGCACTTATTGATGAGAGAGATGATATTGAGTAGGCAAGAACTATGCCAAAATGGTTGGTGCAGACCTTGCGTGATAGTAAATTAGATGCACCTCTGTCATATCGTACTCGATCAGGCTCTCATAGTGCCTCTTTTGCATCAGACTGCTATGCTATGGCTGCATCTAGTCTCAGTGATGAGACTGAGCCTGTTTCGTTTGATGAAGCACAAAATTCAAAAATTTGGATGGCTGCTATGCAATCTGAATATGATGCAATAATGAAGAATGGTACTTGGTCTTTATGTGACTTACCTCCTGGCAAGAAGGCCATTGGCACTAAGTGGGTATACAAGCTGAAGCGTAAACCTGATGGTAGAGTTGACAGGTATAAGGCTAGGCTTGTTGCAAAGGGTTATGCACAGGAAAGAAGCATTGATTTTGATGAGACCTTTACACCTACATGTCGTATGAATACTGTTCGGAGCATCTGTGCACTTGCAGCCCATCATGGTTGGAATGTACATCAGTTGGACATTAAAACTGCATTTCTGAATGGTGACTTGCATGAAGAAGTGTATGTTTTTCATCCCCGTGGCTTTGTGTAGAAAGGGCATGAGAACCGAGTGTGCAGGTTAAAGAAGGCATTATATGGTTTAAAGTAAGCACCACGTGCTTGGTATGAAAAGATACATGCCTATCTGATTGCACATGGTTTTGAGAATAGTCCAACTGAAAGCACCTTATATGTTAAGCGTGCTAATGATGTACTTCTGATCATTATGATTCATGTTGATGACATGCTGCTCACTAGTCCTATTGAGAAGCATATTACTGATTTTAAGGCTGATTTGCATGCCTCATTTGAGATGACTGATTTGGGGCATTTGCATCACTATTTGGGCATTCAGGTTATGCAAGTTGATGGTGGAATGGCTTTGTGTCAAACGAAATATATTGACATATTATTGGAGCGTTTTGGCCTTGAAGACTGTAAGCCTATTGCCACTCCTATGGAGACAGGTTTACGATTGAGTCTTCATGATGCTGGAGATGCATTTGATGTTGTTCTCTATCAACAGGCTGTTGGATGCTTGATTTATTTATGCATTACTCGGCCAGATATTCAGTTTGCTGTCTCACAAATGAGCACGTTTATGCATTGCCCAAGAGTCAAGCATTGGCAGGCGGTTAAGCACATCTTTCGCTACTTGAGTGGTACTCGGCTACTTGGGTTGTTTTATCCCAAGGGGGTATCACTACTGCCAGATTTGCATGCTTTTTGTGACTCTGATTGGGCTGGTTGCTATGACACTCGTGTGTCCACTAGTGGCTTTTGCTTCATGCTTGGTAGCTCATGTATATCTTGGTTGAGCAAGAAGCAGCCTACTGTGGCCACTTCCAGTTGTGAGGCTGAGTATAGGGAAGCTTTCACAGTGACTGTTGAGTGTGTGTGGCTCAAATGCCTCATGGCTGATTTGGGTGTTGATCAGTCTTCTGCCACCACCATCTTCACTGACAATCAGAGCGCATTGGGAGTTGCGAGGAACCCTGTGCTCCATGCTCGCGCTAAGCACATTGAGGTGCATTATCATTATGTCAGGGAAAGGTTCTCTACTGGGGAGATCAGCTTGGCATATGTGCCCATGCAGGAGAACATTGCAGACGTTTTCACGAAGGCTCTGCCTAGGGAGAAGTTTGAAGCTTTCCGCAAAGCTTTGGGCTTACTTCCTTTTGTGGAGTCATTTCCACATAGCTTGGCACTTCCTTATACATGAGTGCTAGCTCCTTGTTCACCGCATCACTCCCAGGGGGGATTTGTTGATATATTTAGGTAGTGATGTGTGTGCACACTCTAGGACCGTCGGGGCACTTTTTTCCCTCTTTAGGAGGTTTTTTTCCCCCGGCTTGTATATACGCCTATGGCCCTAATAGGCTACTTATCTTTGTACATTCTCTAGTAATACATTTAGTATTGTGTGTTGTGCTCCAAGCTTCTTCTTCTTCGTTGTGGTGTTAGCATGCTTCCGCAGACGTCTATCTCCAACAGAAGCTTCATTAAAGATAACATCTTTTGAAATTGTGATGGAGTGGTTCTCGAGATCGTATAAGCGATATGCTTTTGATTTCTCACTATACCCTATGAAGATGTGCTTCTTCTTTGGGCACGTGGACAAATGCTTCACTCCCAAATAGTCGAAAGTAATGCACATTAGGCTTTTTTCCATAGTATGCTTCAAATGGTTTCTTGTTGTGTAATGCACTAGTGAAGCCGCGATTAAGTATGTGAATAGCAGTACATACTGCTTCTGCCCAAAACTTGTAGGGTAAGTTTTTGTTATGAAGTATAGTTCTCGCCATTTTTATCACACTGAAGATCTTCCTCTTAGCTACTCCATTTTGGAATGGAGTGTGCAGTTGAGTAACTTGACATTTGATCCCCTTTTGTTTGAGGAAGTTGTCAAAGTTTTGATTTATGAATTCACCTCCTCCATGTGATCAAATGGTCTTAATGAACTTGGAAGCTTTATTCTCCACTTGGGTGATCCATTCATGAAACTTAATAAAAGTGTCTGCCTTTGATTTCAAGAAATACATCCAAATGTAGCGGGAGTATTCATCTACTAATAGAAAGAAGTAGAGTGATCCACTAAGAGATAGGGTGTTCATTGGTCCACAAAGGTCCATGTGGATAAGGGCTAAAGGGTTCCTAGCTCTGGTCAATGCTTCCTTTGGAACTGGAGCCTTATGTTGCTTGCCTTGAGTGCAAGCCTAGCAGACGTCATTGAGTTGGCCAAGCTTAGGCAAACCTTTCACTATTTGTGATGAAGAAATCCTAGGTAAATAGGATCTGTGGCCATATCTTTGGTGCCACAAACTAGATAGTGATTCCTTGGATAAAAAACAAGATAATTTATATAAACCTTTCTCTTCAATGCCTTAGGCGATTATGTCTTTTGTATGAGGATCAGTAACTTTGACAAAGGTATTATCAAACAACACTTATTTGTTATGATCTGTAATTGCTTTTATTGACAGCAAGTTCATGCATAAATTTGGAACAAATAACACATTTGAAAGTGATTATCATTCCCCTCGAGTGTTGGTGGTCTGTACTTTGCCATTCCCTTCTATAGGTAGACTTTTGTTATTTCCAAGATACACTTCACATGTGTGTTCTTCAAGTTCTTGAAAATAATCTTTATCTTTACACATAGGTGAGGTCGCTTTGCTGTCAAAGATCCATTCGCGCAGGGAGCTAGATGTAACTAGAGTATTTGCTTCGGTAGATATAAAGAGTTCTTCACTAGAGCAGTGTGACCTGTGTTGCAAAGATTTGGATGAGTGCCTGGAGCTAGACACCTTCGAGGTATGTTTCTACTTATAGCAGAATTTCTCTAAATGACCTATTTTGCCACAAAAGTTGCAATTATACTGCTTGGAGGAAGTACTCGATCCTGGCTTGGGGCCATTGCTAGTATAATGACTGGAATTTTTGCCTTTGTTAAAAGGCCCTTTGGCCTTCATTGTAGTCTCTTGGG
The DNA here is from genome assembly GCA_020310875.1 of Ceratopteris richardii. NCBI lineage: Eukaryota > Viridiplantae > Streptophyta > Polypodiopsida > Polypodiales > Pteridaceae > Ceratopteris > Ceratopteris richardii. Next base: position 116,342,933 of record CM035438.1, on the reverse strand, counting down.
AGGAGGTTGACTTAGCTCCCGAGTTGTGAAGAAGCAGAAGATGACAGACTTCTTCCCAAATGAGGACTTGCCCTCGATTGTACAAGGTCGTTACAAAGGTGTCATACTTCCTAGGTAGTTTGTTAAGTAGCCTGATGGCTATATCTTCATTGGAAATATGTCGGCCACAAAGTACTAACTTTCGTTAGGAGTCTTCAAACTAAGCTATGAATTTTATGATTGGATATTGTAGCTTAATAGTGAGATTGTGAAATTTTTCTTCTAAAGCATAGATCTTCGAGGGTATTTTATCTTCGTATAAGGCATCTAAAGTATCCCAAGCTTCCTTGGATGTTTTGCATGCCGTGATATACCCTTTGTTCAGTTCATCATAGTCTACTAGAAGTTGATCTAATGCCCTTTTATCCTTAACATTCCAAATATGCCATGAGTCTAGGTTGCTAGCCTTAATGGGCTCAGGTTCGGACCCGTCGACTACATTGTGAAGGAGATTTGTGTACATATATGCTCTCATTACATCCTTCCAAACATTATAGTTTTGCCCATTTAATCTTTCACCTTTGGGCATGAATATGGGTGTGAAAGATGGTAAAAAATTGGCCATAGATGAGGTTCTAGCTTCACTCTTTGACATTACAAAGTTTGAGTGGTCTTGAACTCGGAAAGAGGTGAGTTTGTGCTAAGCAAGAGTAAAGTGTCAAGTGTTTAAAAACACTTTTAGAGACGTGTGTGCTAAGAAATCATAAACTTTTAATTTGAAAGGCTTGGCACCATCCTTGAAATCCTTGGAGAGGGGAAGGGGGAGGAGGCTTGGAATAGCCCTACACATTGGACTAAAATTGAAGTAGACACCTTGAAGATGGGGGGGCTTAGAGTAGCCTCTACTTGCACCAAAGATCGAGACAAGTCAACACGAGATGAGGGCTTAGAGTAGCCTGTTGCAGAGAAAGAGAGTCACACTTGGGGGTTAGATTAGCCTCCCGAGACACACACACACAAGGTCCTTCTTTATTATTGATGTTCCAAAGGGTTGTTGAGTGTGAGGTAATGAGGGTTTGAAACCCTTAGTAAATAAACCTCGTTTGAATATCAATGTAAGTATTTGGCAAATGACGATACAATGGCAAATACTTCATAAGGGTTGGACTCCTTGAATTGTCTCATTACTTGAAAAGAGTCATTCATTTCCTATGTGAGAGGCCTAGAAACCTTGAAGTTACTAAGCCAAATTCATTGAACTAAGGCAAGAAGTGCAAATGCATCGACACCATAAACGAATCATGGCAGAGCTATTTGTGGACGTTCTGTAGTCGGCGTACTAGTTATAGATTTCAGAAAATGAGCACTTATATGTGAATCTGCACACACCATCCCTAGCTTTGGAGTGTTACATAATGCATCTTCAAGTAAACTAAACAAGAATGATAATTGATCATGATCATCGTAGTATGTTGAGAAACTTCAATGCAATATACTGGAATGCAATAGAATGATGAATGCAATATACAAGAAACTCCAATAGAATCATCAACAGATGTCAACACTAATAAACACCAAACTTTTTTAAAGTGTTTATAAATACTTCAATGTAGATTATCACCATCAACTCCATGAAAAATGCAAAGTGGAAGGCATCCTATGATTGCCACAAAGAGGGTAGGAGGGTAAGAAAATAAAATAGAAAGGGGTGGGAGGGTGGGTAAATGGGCACAACATTGATACTCAAAATGCTCTATGAGCATGAGCTTGATGGATAAAAGTTCCTCTCAGTTATGAGAAGGAAGCACCACCACCAACACAACCACCACCGCCACCAAATGGACCACCAAGACCTCCACCTAGCGCTCTGATATCATGTAGATAGTACACGTGCGGAAGCAAAATGATTCAAAGAAGAATGTACTCACAAAAGAAAGAGTGTGTGAGACTCAAAATGAGTAGATCATGAAATGGGTAAACTCATGTGGATTAGAAATGAGCTTGCCAAGAGCATGGAGTAGGCTCCTCAAGCTTCTAACCAAGTACAAATGGGAGGAGAGGCCCTCCTTATACAGATTTGGGAGGGGCTCTCTAAAAGTACATCTCATGTGGGATAATTCCCCTAAAAAGAGAATGAATACAATTGGTAGAAATGACAAGGTACCCAAATACAAAGGAAATACAATATAAAATGGAAATAAACTGGAAATGGAGTGCCTCCTGGATACAAAATGGAGATGCACTCATGCACATACAAATGTAGATGAAGTACAAGCAATCATGTCATCATAGACACTTGCTTTTGGGAACTACCTTTACTTCGTGAATTTCACTAATGATTTTTTCAGTCATGCATGGGTGTATCCAATGAAAGAAAAGTCGGAAGTGTTTATGTGCTTCAAACAGTTTCTAGTTTCGGCTGAAAATATATCAACATGTAAAATGGGCACCCTCCATTCTAATCGAGGGGGGAATATATGTCTTTTGACTTTAATGCATTTCTAGCTGAACATGGGATAAAACATCCGTGTAGAGTGTCGTTTAAACCTCAACAAAATGGATCTACTAAAAGAAAGAACAAGTCACTCATGGAGATGGTAAGGTGTATTGTCCAAAGTCAGGCTTTACCACATAGTTTCTAGCTTGAGGTTGATATGTGTGCAACATATGTACTTAATAGGTGTCCCACTAAAGCATTGTTGTCCATCACTCCATATGAGGCTTGGCATGGTCAAAAGTCATCTGTTGCTCACATGCGTGCCTTTAGATTTCTGGCATATGCATTAGTGCATGAACAACAATGCAAGAAATCGGATGATAAAGTAGTGAAATATATTTTTGTTGGGTACAGTTCTGAAAGCAAAGGTTATCGTCTATATCATCCGTGGACTAAATGCATTCTAGTTAGCCGTGATGTCGTTTTTGTGGAAGATGTTATTCAACCATTGCTTTCATGTACTAAGGAGACATCAGTTAGCTCCAAAGATATGTACGATACTTTATTTTAGACAGTCTAGTGCTGATCCAAATGAGGCAATTTCTTAGCCTTTACAGGTTTCATATGATGATTCATATCATTCCATTTTTGATGTAGATTTACATGATGCACTTATTGATGAGAGAACGGATATAGTGGAGGCAAAAACTATGCCTAAAAGGCTAGTGAAAACTTTGCAAGATAGAAAATTAGATGTACCTCTGTCATATTGTATTCGTTCCGGCTCTCATAGTGCTTCTTTTGCATCAGATTGCTATGCTATGGTTTCGTCTAATCTTTGTGATGAGAATGAACTACTTTCATTTAATGAAGCACAAAATTCAGAAAATTGGATGGTTGCTTATGAAAAATGATACCTAGTCTTTATGTGACTTCTTGGCAAGAAGGCCATTGGCACTAAGTGGGTATACAAGTTGAAGCATAAGGCTAATGGAACAATTGACAAGTATAAAGCTAGGCTTATTGCAAAGGGTTATGCTCAAGAAAGAGGCATTAGTTTTGATGAGGTCTTTGCTCCTATATGTCAAATGACTACTATTCGTAGCATATATGCACTTGCAACTCATCATGGTTGGAACGTACATCAATTGGACATTAAAACTACATTTTTAAATGGTTACTTGCATGAAGAAGTGTATGTTTTCCAGCCCTGTGGTTTTGTGCAAAAAGGGCATGAAAGCAAAGTGTGCAGGTTGAAAAAGGCATTATATAGTTTGAAGCAAGCACCATGTGCTTGGTATGAAAAGATACATGTCTACTTGATTGCACATGGTTTGAGAACAGTCAAACTGAGAGCTTCTTATATGTTACACGTGCAAATGATGTGGTTCTCATCATTGTTCTCTATGTTGATGGCATGCTACTCACTGGTCCTCATGAGAAGCATATTGCTTATTTTAAGACTAATGTGCATGCCTCATTTGAGATGTCAGATTTGTGGCATTTGCATCATTATTTGGGCATACAATTTATGCAAGTTGATGGCGGAATAGCTTTGTGTCAAAAAAATATAAGCATTTTGGCCTTAAGACTGCAAACCTATTGCCACTCCTATGGAAACAAGTTTACGGTTGAGTCTTCATGATGTTGGAGTGCATTTGATGTTGTTCTCTATCAATAGGTCGTTGGATGCTTGATTTACTTATGCATTACTCGGCCAAATATTCAGTTTGTCTCATAGATGAGCAGGTTTATGCATTGCCTAGGTGTCAAGCATTGGCAGGCGGTTAAGCACATCTTTTGCGAGTGGTATCCGGCTACTTGGATTGTTTTATTCCCAAGGGGGGATCACTACCACTAGATTTACATGCTTTTTTTAACTCTGATTGGATTGGTTGCTATGATACTTATGTCCACCAATGGTTTTTGCTTAATGCTTGGTAGCTCATGCACATCTCCGTTGACCAAGAAGCAGCCTACTATGGCCACTTCTAGTTGTGAGGTTAAATATAGGGAAGCTTTCACAGCGACTGTTGAGTGTGTCTAGCTCAGATGCCTTATGGCTGATTTGGGTGTTGGTGAATCTTCTTCCACCACCATCTTCATTGATAGTTAGAGTGCATTGATAGTTGTGATAAACCTTGTGTTCCATGCTCACACTAAGCACATTGAGGTGCACTATCATTATGTTGGGCAAGAGGTTCTCTCCTGGAGACATCAGTTTGCCATATGTGCCCACACAAGAGAACATTGCAGACCTTTTCACAAAGGCTTTGCCTAGAGAGAAGTTTGAAGCTTTCCACAAAGCTTTGGGCTTACTTCCTTTTGTGGATTGATTCCACATAGCTTGACACTTCCTTATACATGAGTGCCAGCTCCTTATTCACCGCATCATTCGCAAGGAGGATTTGTTGATATATTTTGGTAGTGATGTGTGTGAACACACTAGGACCTCTGAGGTACTTTTTTCCCCTCTTTAGGAGGTTTTTTCCCCCCAACTTGTATGTACGCCCTCTGGTCATATAGTATACTTTTAACTACGTTGCATTCTGATATTCATTACCAGAGAAGAATTTCCTCAGGAATACTACAACTTCGTTTCTTGCTTACGGGAGCGCTGATAGATTTTTTTTCCCCATAGCTATGTGGACTACAAAATGGCAAAAGCCAAAATACATATTGCTTTCATGGCAATGGTGGGATCAATAACTTACAACATATGAATTACAACATGAAAATTTCTACCACTAATGTGGGCAGACCAATTGAAGGGGAAGAAAGAAAAAGGTAGAATTATTTTACATCGTTGTAACACATATCTGAAGTTCTTCTCTGGGTAGAACATGATCTCGTCATCTCAAAAATACCATTGCAGCCTATGCTTTCTTGATTATTATCCGTATGCCAGCTCCTTTGTTTGTCTTTATTCTGCAATGGTCTTGCTTGCGCTTCAAAAGTGTCATAGGTATTCAATGACCCTGAAATGGACACCATGGAAATGATTCACAATGGACATACTGGTTATAAGCTAGTATATAAGCATTAAAAAAAATGTTCTTACCTTGCATTGGTGAACCCACAATCGGATAACCATCATGTGACGAGGCCAGCTCCAACTCACTTCTACTTGGAAAGGCAGAAGATCTGATTTGAAAACCTTCCGTCCCTTGAAGCTTCTCTCGTTCTTGAACGATCTGGCTGTCTGACGGATACAGAACCCTATGGAAGAGTGGACCCGAATCAAGTCAAAAGGATCACATGAGAGCATTCTTTCTCAGACATCAAAAACAGATCCCAGAAATAGCGGAGTCCATTAGACACTATTTAGATTTCAAGGCCATCCACAATAATCAGATACAGGTTAGGTCCTTGAGATCGACGATAAGCAAAGCTAGTCTGCAAGAGGCTCATTAAGTGATGCAGCTTCGAATTATTTCGCATAATTGTTTTGTCATTTACATACACATTAGCAGATACAAAACATTACGCAATAATGCTTGCAACTTGCAAACTCCTATGGTCATCAAAGCTACCTATGCCGTAAATTATTCATTCTTTAAATGTATATGTCATGTACGTTTCTTAAATAAGTGACGAATGCTTTGTGTAAGAATAATCAAGATCAACTGCTATTATTAGCTTAAATTCGATACTGTAGTTCACGCATTGATATAATTTGTCATAGCCCCTCGCATCCCCTAAAATCAACATATCATGACTAATAAAGAGTTTCAAATTGAAAGCCAGTGAGCTGGTTTTACATTCATGAAACTTGAAAACCAAATATGCACTTTCCAATATATCTGATATCAGCATATAGGCAGGAAATGACGGTAGAACAACCTCACATCAATAACATAAATAAGTAAATGTTAGAAGCCAAACCTCAAAAAGCAGTACACTGAGAAGCTTGGGAGTAAAGCTAGGACTGTACTCAACAGAGTCACTGTGTAAAAACTGGATGAGGTAGCTGTGATACTGATGAATAGCCTGTGAAGCTCTCCTGATACTTTTGTTGGAAACGCACCAAACACGAGGAGGAAGATGAACCAAACAATTATCTCTCCCCAGATAAAAAAGTGGTGGAGCCAAGTCCAATACTGCAATACAATGTACACATTTTGTACTTGTCAGTATGACAATAAGATTCATGTTCATGGCAAGATATTTGGCATACTTCATTGAGAGGCTCTTCAATCTACTGTTCTGTTTACCCAGCATATTATGTTTTATCATGTTAATCAATGCATGCGTTCCTCTGTGGCATTGGGCCAATGAGACTGTTAACCCGAAGGAGTCTGGCATCCCTGTGCTCAAATGCACACTAGGTGGGTATTTGCTACATGAAAATTGAAAGGTTGTATTTTTTTTTTTTTTCATATGATATGTAATTACAGTAACAACTTGTGTTACATAGCAGGGGGGAAAAAGGGGGAAGGGCGGGGAGGGGGGGGGGGGGGGGGGGGGGGGGGGGGGGCCACTGACCTGGATAAGAATTGCAATTTGAAAATTTACAACAAAAAGCACACATGTGTACATTGTTGTTCCTATCGTAAACAAGCCTGCCATTCTCCCAACACTCCGATCAGGAATCTTTCCATAGCCATAGCCGAATATCACACAAAAATAACAGATTGCTGCCTGCAAAGAAAGGCATGGGTTAGATAGTTCGACAGAAAATACACTCACTATAAAAGATAAACCATATATTTATGTATTAATACACTTTTGGCAATCATAAATTGATATTCTAAATAGATTGGGTACATGAAACTGACTGAAAATCCAGCTGCATTATATTATATCATCTTCGCAATGCTTACTTCAGTATTCAATAAGAGAATTTATGGTACAAAGTCAAATATAAGGGGTCCTGAAAACAAAGAGCTATAGGGCACAAAATCTAACCAAGCATGTGACTTATTGTCCACATGGAAAATTTCATTCAAGAGGAAGCCAGGTAGGAATTTCCTCAGGAATTCTTATAATACAGAACTTTCAGGTCTCTTCAGCTTCCCTTAAACAGATTAATGTACGAGTAGCATTTATGGAGTGACATTTTTATGGCAAATGAGTTTAGAATCTGAAATGTACGATCGAAGAAGATGAAGTTGAAGAATTACCCTTGCTTCTACCAGTAACGTTAGGGCAGAAAACTAAGTATTGTAGGTGCAAAAAGCTGCTTCTGTGATTTGCAGCAGGATTTTTGTCGTGAATTGCAAAAACCCCAATTTTTCCCTTTTTATATATTTTATTGATGCCATGTGTCACATATTATCACCATGGATCAAATTTTCTGATCAAATCATATAATGCCATGTGGGATTTGCTTTTTACTTTAAACAAAATATGTTTTTCACACTTATTTGAGAAAATAGGGTTTGGATTTTGACCATGATTTTGGTGTTCAATACCAAAATATTATATATATGGTTGGATAGCTCTCAATGAACACTGAAACAATATGTAAGAAAAAAAATTTGAACTTATTTTTTACCATTTCCCAAAAATGAGACCATTTCTAACCATTTCCAAGATTTATTTATATTTATCTTATGAACATGTAGGTGGGGTCCCTAGTGGAAGGTTACCACAATGTCATATTTTCTAACAATCCCCTTGTAACCTTACACTAGGGGAGTATGCAAGGTAGGTATATTTGTCAGTTTGTTAGTTATAGTTATTAAAGATTTAGGTACCTCTATAAGTTTTACAATTCATGCTAAGTATCACCAGCACACACAAGGACCTTAGATATGAAGACCACTCTCATAACACACATCAAAAAGAGAACTCACACATACCCCACTCTTCTCAACCATGTACTACTTGAAGGATAGAGACAAATATAGGATGCCTTGTTATATAGGATATAGGCTCAAACATACTCCCAAGATTATCAAGGTTGGCCAATCTTTTCCAAATCAAGGTTATCTGCTCTCAACTACACCTATTATATAATCACACACACAATTACAAAAAAATGTTGTAGTCCACAACATGTTAATCCTTTGTAAGTTTTTAAACGTAGAAGATGTATCCCATCCTTGCTCGCATAAGTCTTCCTTCATGACCTCCAAGCTGTTTTGCAAACTCCTAAATATGGCTGAGTGACTAACCCCGAGGAGGGTAGAAGGTTGACTAGTAGTTTGAACTTCACTTCACATGTACACATGGAAGCAATGCTCTCCAGAACTGTTATAGATTGTTTGTTCTAGTAAATCAACACAAAAATTCCAATAATTGAGCTAGAATTTTTACTTTTTGTTTCATAATTCTGCTACTAATGTGATGGCTGAAATCTGTCATTTTCTTCTTTGATGTGACCCCTCCTCGAGTGTAACTCTTCAGCATGGTATTCAACATCTTCATAAAGATTTTGCTAATATGTAGCTCAACTTGATATGCGCCTGCCATGAAGACTTGATCTTCTTACATATAACCAAATTTTAAAATGTTAATATTTCTATAAGCATACATGTTTTTTAATATATTTTTAGAATGTTAAAAAAATATGTTGTTTCCTTTTGTTCCAAATTTTTGGAAACTCTGAAACTCGGTTTTCGACCGGTCCATACCCACTCTTTCCACCGTGTCTGGTCACTATGCATAGAGAATATGCAAGGATTACAAGTTGTCCATAACTCCCTGTTGGAAAACAATGTCAAACAGTGTTGTAAACCCTAATTTTTTCCAACAAAACCTCATTTTTAGAAATGGTCAACATTTAATCAAAGATCGAAAGTACTCTTCAAGAGTTCTACAACCATATATAACATGTGTCCGTATGTATATAGCGTAAATTAGGGCCCTACAAAATTTTTGGTATGCCTATGTATTCTTATATTTTCATTGTAAGTTGAGTCTAACTGCAAGAAGAGACCAATTTTCACTGAATCGGTCTAAGGTCAAAAGGAGACCAATTTCCTCAAAATTGCTCTCACAGGGAGCAAAAGAGACCAATTTCACAAATATTTTCACAGAATTGGACTAATTTCTCAAATACCTCCAAGACCCAAATTCATCCAAGGCAAGAGAATCACTTGAAGACCAGTATGAGGACCCAGCAAAAGTGGTCGAGCAAAAAAAGGAAGTGGAGATGAGAGAAAGAAAGTGGAGATGAGAGCAAAGAAAGAGAGTAGAGACCAAAGTATCAAAAGTGCCAGAGTACCGGACTTGACGAAGTACCAAGAAAGTGCAAGTCAGAGTAAGAGTGGAGGTAACAGAGTAGTGGTGTAACCACCTCGCAGAGGTAGCTTACACAAGGAAGGAATTCGAGTACCGAGGATATCATATCTCATATATCAGAGATCATAGCTCTAGGGGAGAGACCTTGACACACTCAGAGAAGAGTAAAGGTACTTGAGTGAAGTATGTCACTTCTCTCAAGCTTTAGCAGCTCCGTCGAGGAGTTAGACAAGAGGCTCTAGTCTTGTCATTGAGGGCGGACAAGCAGAGTAAGTCTACAAGGGTTGAGTGCTTAGTAAGAGACTTGTGTGCTACTAGTACCTTGAGTTAGATTTTGTAGTTAGATTGAGAAGTTGTTAGCATCAGTAGCTTCCATTAGCAGCCATTGCTTTCTTCCCTTGTGATTGTATCGCCTACCTTGTATACTTCCAAGTTTATGTTAATAGAGTAATGTTTCTGTGACTCATAATCTTGGCTCTTACCTTGTCTCATCTTCTAATCTTCTTGCAGTTGTGCAAAGCCAACACATAGTGCATACTACACACAAAGAGAACCCACCTCGAGCACAAGAGAACAAGAGTTTCCTCTATAGGTGCTCAATTTGGCATACCCACTGGGACATTGCTTTGCATTTTCTCTCTACTTTACTTCGTCTTCCTGTTTTTTGTCCTTGTGTTTTCAGAATTAGTCTCTGGTTTTCAGAATTAGTCTGTCGGAATTAGTTTGAGTTAGAATTAGTCGAAATTTAGTTAATTTTCTTTCGTCTGGATCTAATCTCAAAATTAGTCCAAATTTTCCGTCCATGCTTTGTAGTCCAATTATTTTTAGTCTTGAAGATTTTAGCCCAAAGTCAATTTTTTCGTCCAACAACTTTTTAGTCCCATTTTTTAGTCCTAGTTTAAGTTCCATTTTGGCCAAGTCTTTTTAGTTCGATTTCTCATCAAATCTATGAGTTCATACAGTCTATGACTCATACCCAATCTCATAAAGGGGGATCTCTAAGTCTTGTCAAAACACCCATCAAGAGCTACCACAGGACTGTTCACTATACTCCTCGGATTTATCCTCTACCATTGCCCAATGGATCTTCATCTTCAGAGGAAGCACTTGGCCTACAAAAATAACACAAGAAGATCTTCTATCTACAATTAACATAAAATTCCCAACTTTCAAGGGAGCTTCCCACGAGGACCCGAATGACCATGTGAGAAGATTCCTATCCTTGTGCAAGAGCAAGGAGTTCCAAAATAGACAAGATGCCTTTCTTGCCCTCTTTCCTGCTACCTTGGAGAGCATTGCAGATCAGTGGTTTAGTCAATATGTCGAGGGACATTTTGCAGCATGGGAGGCCTTATGGACATCCTTCACGTAAGAAACTAAGAATTACGGCCACCACGTGCTAGAGAGATGACTCTCCTCCTAACCTTATGCCTGTATATATAGCTCCTCGAATCAACAAGGACCACAAATGTAAATAGAGTCCACAAGTGCATGTGCAGTCTCCTCCACTCCTTTCATATCTTCCACAAGAGTCTACTTGTGGTTGGAGCGATCTTGACCACTACTTTAGTACCTTCCAATAGAGTCCACTAGTGGTTGGTGTACTCGCCTCTCGAGTTAAGTTTCACTGGACTCAAGTTAACTCATGTTAACTCCTTCACAACCTTGAGACTTAACCACTAGGCTAAGTGGATTACTTGTTTAAGAGAGCACATGGACTTATGCTCAAGTCTAGTCTTGAGATCTTCGGCCATACACATAGTGACCAAACGGTGTCCGTTTTCAGATCTATCTGAATTAACCGAACCCTTAGATCATAGACTTACTTTATTACATTCTTCCCCCCTTGGGAAAGATTTTCGTCCTCGAAAATAAAGCTATATATAATAACCGTAGGCAACCCCCGAGCCTCGTGTTCTTAAACCGAAAGAACATGGTCATGTTCTAAAACTAGAAGAAAATGTCTCATCTTTTGTGGTGGGATCCCTGCCCAAATCATTCCAAACACTATCTGGCTTTGCACTTTGAAAAACTCGTCAAAGTACAAAGTAGTGAATGAATTATAATGGTGGATTTAAAAACATCCCTAGCCACTTCACTGTTTCTCGATGCGCAATCTAGGCACAAACATGTGAAATGGGTGGATTCCAATTGCTAGTCCATTTTTGGGCATTACTGGTGCATGGATTTAGTAACTAAGGCAGGATTCTTATCCCAATCAAGACTTTGAGAACTCTTGATTCACTTGATTTTTATTTGGAAAACTTGAAATTTGATTGATCCAAATATCTAACTTGGATGTTTGTAAAATGATTTACTCCCATCTAAGAGTTACTTGATTTCTTCACCCGACTGGGGGACTACTCAGTCCTATTAGGCTTGAAAATCCCATGTAAATTGTAGGAGAAAGTTTTCCATTTACTTTGGATCAACCTTACTATATCTTGACCAAGTCAAATTCAAAATGAAAATTGTCCATCTTAGGACATTGTTCTCAAAGACTTGAGCTAAAAGTTCTTGGGAATTGTCAATCTTGTGAGCAATTCCTAACTGGATTACTTGTTTAAGATAGCATATGGACTTATGCTTAAGTCTAGTCTCGAGATCTTTGGCCATACACATGAGTGATCAAACGGTGTCCGTTTTCAGATGTGTCTGAATTGGCCAGACCCTTAGATCATAGACTTACTTTATTACACTTCACTAACATGGGAGGCCTTACGGACGTCCTTCACTAACACCTTCAGGCTAGGTAACTCTACTGAGAGAACCCTTGACCATTTAGAAAATCTTAAACTTCAACCAAGAGAATCACTCCCTGAACTGATGACTAGGGTAAAATCTTTAGTGGCAAAAGTCCTTGCCCAACCTGAAGATTTCCTAATTAAGAATTGGGTGGCAAAAGCCCTCCCAAAATCATCTCAACAAAAATTGAGGGAATTGTTAAGAGGAGATTCAACACTACAAGATTTTGAAGGCACTTCAACTAGGATCGAAGAGGCTCGTCAATATTTCAAAGGAAGGGAGGCATGTCAAGAAGAATCTCCCTTGGATTCAGTCAAGCTTGCAGAGGGAGTTAGAGGCTCTCAAACTACAAAAGAACCTCCAAGAAGAAAAGAATGCACGAGAAGACACTATCGCACATTTCTGACAAGAGGTGGAGGAGTTGGAAGCTCCAAAGGAGGTAAAAACTTTCATCTGGTGCACAATATGTAATAAACCAGGTCATAGTAATTAGGAATGTCTGGAGAAGATCACATGTCAATTCTGTGAAAAAACTGGGCATGAGGCAAGAGATTGCTACTTCCTCAAGGGAATTCAAACCAATTGGATTCAAGTCCTTGGAACACAGTTTAACCAAAATACCAAAGGGCATCCACAAGAAGTGATGTATACAGCTCTTGAGTTCAACAACAGTGGTTCTCAGTTCAACAACAGTAAACAGAGAAAACCAATCAATAAAAAGAAACCCATCATGTGCTATCGGTGTGGTGATTCCAGAGTCGAGGTCCTCTCCTTGAAGGTTCACCTCCATGCAAACTTTGCCCAGACGCCATGGATCATTACTCAAAGGACTATCCAAAATTGCGGCCAAGTACGAGCCAAGGAGGACTATGTGGGCAGCAACCAAGGAGTTCCTCCTAACAAATGAACGTAATATCAATAAAAGGGGAAAGCATTCTGAAATGGGGAGACCTCACGGACATGGATACTCTAGGTAACGTGAATTTTGTAGATAAGGCAAATTCAAAAATTGAGCCCAATTTTGGAATTGGACCTAATATACCAATTTCAAAAATTACACCAATTTGAGAAATTGGACTAATTTCAGAAATTGAACGAATTCTAGAAATTGGACCAACACCAGTAAAATCAATTTCAGATGGACCGTTTCCAACCATCTGACCAATTTCACAAATTGGACTAATTCCACAAATTGGATCATTTCCTAAAATGAGACCAACTTCAGAAATTGGACAGATTCCAATTCCAAGGATCATACCAATTTAAAAAATTGGACGAAACCGGACGGACCAATTTCAGCTGATGATCCAATTTCTCCATCCTCTCCAATAATGGAGCAAGCTAGTTCAAAATCTCTTGCAGCAAATGTGGTATCACTATAGGAAATCCACACGCCCGAAATAGATGCTTGAATTCTCACTCTAGCTCAGAAGAAGAAGTTACAGGATCAAGACAGGGTCAAGCCCCATTCCTAGGAGACTCGTCAGCCTGAAGATCCTTGTTTTGAAGGAAGAGGGAAAGAGGTGGATAAAGCTTACAAAGACTCAGTAAGGAAACTACAAGAGTCATCAGAAGAGAGAGGCTTGGATTCCACCATCATCGACATTGAGAATCTTCTAAAGAACGCCCACAAGTATCTCTATATAATCTCTTGAAAATGGATGAAAGATTTAGAAGTGATGTCTTAGCTATAATAGAGACGTTTTGTCCGCCACTCCCTGAGATCACAATTAGTGGCAGACATGTGTACACTGTAGACCAATATGATCTTGACAGGTAAAACGCCTACTAGTGACTCGAGAAGTCGCAGAGTCACTTTGACCACAGTCACTTTGACCATTAGAGGCAAGACTTTTATCGGAGTAATTATCGATGGAGGATCGGGCATTAATCTAATGCCTCACTATACTATGATTTCGTTAGGATTAGAAATGACAAAGAAGGCCTCTTTCATTGTAACTCTTGCAGATCAAAGTAGAGTTCAGTCATTGGGAATAGTGGAGCAAGTACCTGTGCTTATCCAGAAGATCCAATTTTTCTTAAGCTTTGTTGTGGTTGATGTTCGTTGCATTGATGGGGGATATCCACTCCTGAATGGAAGACCTTGGCTCAGGCATCATCGTGCAATTCATAATTGGAGCAATGACACCTTGTTGGTCAACACTTCTGAACACTTTAGACAGTACCTACATCTCGATAGCAAGGATCAGGAGCATCAGGAAGGTAACACACATTCCATTTCCATCCATAAGGAAGATGAATTAGAAGTAGAAGATGATCAAGACTTGCTACAATGGATAGAAACAGTAGACTCATTTCCTTGCTATAGGGTTAAGGTTAAAAAAACTGAAGACGAAGTTATAGAAACTATGGGACTTGGGGAACCAATTCTTGACTTTAGGAGAGGAAAAGATAAAATGTGAAGGTATAACCAAGAGGAACCTCAACACAAGGCTTAGATATCAACATGCAAAAACAAGCCCACAAAAAGACCAAACGAGGCGCTTGCACGAGAATGGGTTCAGGAGAAGGAAAACCGTGTAGTCCTCGATGAATCCACATGTTACCCAAGATATGGAACTCAGACAATCATACTAAACAGATCAAATGGATTTCCTGGCAAATCAAAGGGAGTTGCTGGAAGCCTCATCAAGAATCACGAAAGTGTTGTCCAGTAGTAACTGAAAGGACAATAGATCCAAGTAATTCATCTCTAGGTTCTTCTATTTGTGAACAAACTTCTGAAAGGACAATAAATTCAAGTAATTCATCTCCATGTTCTTCTACTTGTGAACAAACTGATGAAGTGACGATTCCGAGAACTTCACATTTGATGGCACAAACAGATAGCCGAGAAGATGGAACACAGTTGTTCAATAATGCAATCACTCCTCCATCCTCCTCGACCAATACAAGAGGCCCAACAAACATGAAGGAAAAGTCCATAATGGCAGCAAATAAGATGGATAAATTTGTAGCAATCAAGGAATGTGGTGGACGTATCAAAATTGAGAATTTTGAAAAGAGCTCTCCATGCAAATCTCAAAAGTTTGCAATTTTGTAACTCTTGACATCATAAATGAAAAATCATGGTCTACCTTGGGTCATTTAGATGCTAGTAAGGGTATCAAACATCTGAGTTCAATTGAGAAAGATTCGGTAATGACACAAAATTTAAGATCTACCATAGGCCATCCAAGTGCTAGTAATGATGCCAACTATCCATGCTCATTTGGAACTCAGCCAGTGTTTTGTGAATTCCATCACAAAAAATGCAAATGCAACATTACTGCAGTCTATATGGATGAAAAAAAACATAAATGAAAGTAGAAATGTGTTAAAACACTATCCGGTGCATAAGAAAAAGTCCACATTTGATACTGATGAAGCCTCTTTATCCCTCATGTATTAAGGAATAAGGAGGGCAAACAACATGTTGATATCAAGCCTTTGAGAGGTCCTTCCATGCCAAAAGAGATCTATATGATGATGGCATCAAAATTTCTATTGAAGTAGCTACCAAAAAATTAGAAATGGAGCCAAAAGCTCTAAAGGAAGAGGTGCATTTGTTTACCGAAATCACCCCTACCTACAAGTTTATCCCCAGTAATCAAAGTTGTCCCCCTAACACCCACACATTCGTCTCCTTCACACACCACATTCACCCCCCTCACCCCTCACACCCACAAATTCATCCTCTCACGCATCCCACCCCGGATTAGTCCCCCTCACCTATCACAACCCCAAATTCGCCCCCCTCACACCTCCACATTCTTTCCCCTAACAACCCCAAATTTGTATGACTCCCTCATTCATACTCAGCTCCCTTCATAGAATTCACTGACTTTCAGAGAACCAATTCGCCCCTTTATTGAAATTCGGCTTTCCCTTCTATAATTCACATTATCCTACATAATCGTCCTTCATCCATATTGGCATCCACATATAACAACTTAGAAGTCGCCTCAGCATCCTCTCGATCAATCCCATCCATCCATATTTTTCCTTCGATTTTTTCGCCTCATACCCCTATAGATTCGCCCAATGCAGAGGACTCGCCCATTCGCCCCAATTCGTTGAACAACCTCCCATGACAAACTCTATGAGAATAGAATTCGTCCTTAGGAGAGACCGTACATTTGGTAAATATCAGAATTCATCCTTGAAAAGATCGTACTTCGTCCTTGCTGAAATTTGTCCTATGATATCATTTGCAAGACTGTCATTCACCCCGTATAAAACCAAATTCGTCCATCTCACGATTGTTCTCCCATTGTCTATGATTGACCCTATTCAATTAGGCTCTAATTGATCTACCTCTCTCTTTCCTTCTAATTCACACCACGAATTCGTCCCAGCTCACTTACGTTTCCCCCCAAATCGCAGCAGTATTCAATGAGATTCATCTAGCCCACTTCTGTCCATCGAATTCGCCTCCCATCATTCACCCATTCCAGAGAATAATTCGCCTCCCCAAAATTCCCAACCTTAGATATTCACTCATTACAAGCAAATTCGTCCCATCCGTTGACTGAAACTCGCCCTCTCCACCATTGTCCCGGACAAAGCCTCCGTTCTCAGCGACTTTAGCAAGTACGTAAAAGAGTTGCAGGAGCACTTGGAATGTATAGAGGACGGTTGGTAGGATCCATCCGCACATCGTCATTCGACACAAGAATATTGGTGCCATTCATGAAAGCTTTCTCCTTTTGAGGGCGCTTACCGCTTTCATCCCTTAGATCTCTAACCTCTCGTAGAAGCATGTCCTCCAAAACCATGTGTACTCTCATCGGTTGCAGGTGCACACAGCAACGACTCTTCTTCCGTCCCCTCTGAGCACAATCGTGATCGTTGTTGCCCAGGCAATTACAACTGCAGATGCAAGGCTGCAAGCAATTTTCGAGCAAAAGCAGTCCGAGGGGGACATGGGTGGCAGCTCCTTTGACTACATGAGCTCAATTGAGGATGCACTCGATTCAGTGCTCAGTGAGAAGGTGACAACTAATGACGACGTACTTTCAGCATATGCAGCAAGGAGGCCTCATTCAGCCCTTTGGGTGTATGCTTGAAGTCGAGGGAAGCTTCAGGATAATTGCCTATAGTGAAGATACTGCAGAGATGTTGGACCTCCTTCTTCATTCAGTGCCTACCATGGGGATGCAAAGTTCTATACTCGGCATAGATCTAATAAGCCCTTTAATGCCCTCATTCACCGCATTGATGTTGGTTTAGTCATTGATTTCGAAACAATTAGGCCTATTGACGTAGCTTTATGGGCTACTCTTGGAGCCTTGCAGTCACACAAGCTAGCTGCCAAAGTTATATCCAGATTACAGGCGCTTCCTGTTGGTGATATTGATCTTTTCTGTGATTCTGTTGTGGAAGAAGTGAGAGAGCTAAAGTGAGAGAGCTAACTGGCTATGATAGAGTCATGGCTTATAAATTCCATGAAGACAAACACGGTGAAGTTTTGGCCGAAATAAGGAGGTCCGACTGGAGCCATATTTGGGCCTACATTATCCTGCTACAGATATCTCTTAGGTGTCTAGATTTCTTTTCATGAAGAATAGGGTAAGGATGATTTGTGATTGCCGTGCAGCTCTAGTAAGAGTCATTCAGGACAAAGAGTTAAGGCAACCTTTGAGCTTGGTTGGATCAACATTGAAGGCCCCGTGATAGTCTTTGGTTTGAAACCTCCGATTTCCCTCCTCCTTCAGCTCATGAGCATGAAGAAGAAATGCAGCTTCAATTAGCTCAATCCTTGGAAGAGGAGATATCGGCCTCAAACTTACTGATATAAGATCAGCCCTGGCCTGGCGTTTATTGGATATAACAAAATTCTTCGCATCGACAAGTCAGAACCGGCTGACCTTAAGCCTCTTCAAAGCCTCATCATCAACATCCTAATCGACGCTCACCAAAATAGCGACTCTCTCAAATTTGCCCTCGTATCCATCTGCCCAGGAATTGAAAAAGTTGCCCCTCTACCTGCCATTCTGAATTCGTCCTCAACACAATTAGTAACTGCTCCATTCATCATAAAACTTCTTCCAATTTCGTCCTCAGCCCCAACTACTATCCGAATCAACATTCGCCCTCAACTCCTTCATGCTCAACAAAATCCTGCCCCTTTAAAAATTCGCCCCTTCAAATATCAGCGGTCTTCTGAATTCCCATCTGTAGGGTAGGGTTTCTCCCACAGCATCGTCGCCGCCTTTGTCTCGTCTCAGCAGGAAATATGGCAGCTCTTCTGAAGTCATCCATTTGTTGGGGATCGTCTCAATTAATGGGCAGGCTTTGAAGCCCACGGCGGTCTCCACATCTGCACACCTGAACTGTATGATGAAGAGCTCATCAAAACCACGAATTCCGTCACCTCTAAAGGCTGTGGTATCTTGGCCATGGACAAGTCTAATGCTACCTGTGGCAAGTGCCTTGCTTCCATTGGTCTTGAGAACACCGAGGCTAACCATCAAGCCTACCCGAAGCTTCTAATCACCACGCCTGGACTTGGAGCATACATTTCCGACGCTATCTTGTTCAAGGAGACTCTCTATCAATCCACTCTTGCTGGAAAGGAGTTCGTTGATTGTTTGCAAGAGGCCAGCATTGCTCCAGGAAACAAGGGGTTGGTACCTCTTGCTGGATCCAACGACGAATCCTGGTGTCAGGGTCTCGATGGTTTGGCATCGAGGTCTATTGAGTATTACAAGCAAGGCGCGCGATTCGCAAAGTGAGTGCCCAATAGTGGGCATAACTCAGAATGAATACATGCTCACACACGCACCCCACAACGCACACACACCACGAGCATGAACTCACAAGAAGCTCTGCGAAGTGAGTTTTTATCACTTCCAGAAGTGATGGGCAAACTCAGCCATAATGAAGCCTAGCGCAAAATGCAAACAAATGATAGGAAAAATTACAGAAAATGCATAGTTCATAGGGTATACACACCTACCAACTGGTCGTAACTCGGACGAAGAATCCACAAGTGAAAACTGCATGTCAGCTAATACGACAGTCATATATACTAGAATGAACCGAGGCAAACCCCAAATTCACCCTCAAATGCTATAAGCTCATGGTAGTCAACCACAAGACTATATAGCATATCAGCTCCATTATGCATAGTAAATGCATAGTTGATAGGGTATACACACCTACCAACTGGTCGTAACTCGAACGAAGAATCCACAAGTGAAAATTGCATGTCCGTTAATACGACAGTCATATATACCATAATGAACCTAGGCAAGCCCCAAATTCACCCTCAAATGAAAGTGCAACTATAAGCTCATGGTAGTCAACCACAAGACTATATAGCATATTAGCTCCATTATGCATAGTATCGACTCAATACTATGATATCCCCAATAACGTCATCAGTGCCCAATAGTTGGTATAGAATTCAATGAATACATTCTCACATACGCACCCCACAACGTGCACACACCACGAGCATTAACTCACAAGAAGCTCTGCGAACTGAGTTTCTATAACTTCCAAAAGTGATGGGCAAACTCAGCCATAATGAAGCCTAGCACAAAATGCAAACAAATGATAGGAAAAATTACAGAAAATGCATAGTTGATAGGGTATACACACCTACCAATTGGTCATAACTTGGACGAAGAATCCACAAGTGAAAACTGCATGTCCGCTAACACGACAGTCATATATACCAGAATGAAACCAAGCAAACCCCAAATTCACCCTCAAATGAAAGTGCAACTATAAGCTCATGGTAGTCAACCACAAGACTATATGGCATATCAGCTCCATTATGCACAGTATCGACTCAATACTATGACATCCCCACTAACGTCATCAGTGCCCAATAGTGGGTATAGAACTCAGAATGAATACATGCTCACACACGCACCCCACAATGCACACACACCATGATCATGAACTCACAAGAAGCTATGCGAACTAAGTTTCTATCACTTCCGCAAGTGATGGGCAAACTCAACCATAATAAAGCCTAGCACAAAATGCAAACAAATGATAGGAAGAATTACAGAAAATGCATAGTTGATAGGGTATGTTTGTTTTGTCAAAAATCAGCCATGCTAATCTTACTACGTCATCTATCTTTCCAAAGAAAAATATGACGTTATGACATGCAAGATTTAGTCACATCAGTTATATAGTTCTCAAGCATATGAAGGACACAAGGTATGGTTGAAAGTTTGCCAACTTTTGCTTGACTAGATAATGCATTCTTGTGAAGAATGTCTTTAAGGGAAGTGGCTTAAACTACCATTCAAGAAACATGGATTTATTATAGCTACTAAAAAATCGAAGATCATTCATTCTCATATGTATGGATCTATGAAAAAGAGACTCTTTACATGACCATAGGTATTTCATTACATTTATTGATGATT
>CM035438.1:116302191-116317191 GCA_020310875.1 Ceratopteris richardii | reverse complement strand
GGCCAAGCATATCTCTTTCCCCTGGTTTCTCACAAGCTCTGTAACTTTGGCTTTCTGGATCGGTGATACACGACAACAGATAACGGAGTCACACCTTAATGCAAAACTTAAAAAATCCTGTTGGAGTAGATCATCCTGCAACACGAAATCCAGTGCTTTCCCATCAATTATGACAGCATGGGATAAGGAACTATCAGGTTCCTCTCTATGCAAAGCATCCACTCCATTCCGGATTTGCGTCTTCACAAAGTCTGTATACAGCTGAAATTTAGAATATGTTAAAATTAGAAATGTTCCCATGTACAGTATTTCTTAATGAAATTAATCCAAAACCTAGAACCATAGTTTTCCAATGATTGAAAATTTGGGCCTGATTATTCTTAAGAGTACAGTAGTTTCACTTGTTTCTTCACTTTGGAGTCCCAGGTCCCATATCCTCTATTGCACAATGGAAAAATATGCAACCTTTGCAAATAAATCAAGATTCAGATTCATTTGTCATTTTCCTTCCATCTTGTTTTTCCCAACCTACTTTGCCATCCTTCTTCAACTCCCTTCTAAGGTGCTGAGGACACAGGATGATATTTTGAGAAGCATACCTTGCACTTGGGGACTTAGAGCTGTAAGTATTCGTAGATAAAAAAGTGCTTTCCTTATTAGATCTGACACCCAATTTCTATATTATGCCTCAAAAGAGAAATTGTGTCAACAAAGGTGTGCATGACTTTCTTCTGAATGAGCATGCATGATGCATGTATGAGCACCCAAGGGAGTACTTTGTAGCTGGTGCAGCCATGTGAGAGAAAATGCATATCCTTGAAAGTTGTTTTTATAAGTTTATTCAACTCTAGGATGATGGCATATTGAACAAGGGCAATGTATGAAACCTTTCAAATGAGCAAATACATGCCTATAACTTGGCCAAATGGTGACAAAAATATGTGAGAAAAAGAATATAAAGCTAGGGAGCCCTCGGAGAGAACAACAGGATGTGAGAGCCACAATATAGTCGTTACGGCATTTATCCCCAATGACCTACCACTTGAAAAGTCACATACCCTCCTCATAGCTGCAAAACTTCCATCATCTATAGGCAATCCTCCTGTTTTGCATTAGGTGAGCCCTTTGTTAGAGCATGTGTAAGGTTCTTATGGATAGTGACCTTTATTGATGAGAGCAAGCCAGAAAGTATATGTCTGAATCCTGATAAAATAACACTGGAAAGCAATACGCTTTGTATGCATGGAGCATGGCATTCCAAGCCACACATCCAACACTTCGGCAATCATATCAAGGGACAGGTGTCCAAACTTATTTAGCTCCACATGCAAGCCACTAGGACTGCTTCCGTGGATGCATCAGTGGCCGATATACTATATTCAGCCTGAGCAGTAGATAATGCAACTATCTTATGAATTTGAGAGTGATCTGTAAATGTATACACTTTTAGCTTGTGGGTATTGATGTTCATTGTCATGTTCAAATCACACCAATCTTGCACTTCTGATGGACTCACTACCTGCCAATGTGTAAACCTACATGGCTGTAGCTGAGAGGTATCGATGGTTATTATTATGATCAAAACGTTCATCCACTTCCACCAGAACTTTTCCATAACAAGGGCACTTTGCTTTAATTCTTTGCATGTAGCTCAGTATTGACCTCAATGTAAAGTGTTTTGTCAAGATTACATATTCCACATTGAGATCACTGGTTCATATGTTTATCTTAGGGTGACTTTTACAGCCATGTCAGGTACATTCGCTATGGCCCTGGCAATCGATGATCGGGTCACTCGTGGATAAGTAGCATTGGCATTGATGGAGAGGCAGTGTCATCATGCACACTTTCAAGAGCCTCGCATGAAGGGCTGGTTATTTGATACAGTAGTCAGACCCTCACTGATGTATGGATCATCCATTTGAAGGGCCAAGGCTTATAAACCATATATGGACATTGGTGGAAAGATCACAAGTACTCATGACTTCTAGGCTGATACATAGCAAGCCATGAGTCCCACATGACATCATTAGAGACAAGCTCGCTACACCCCCCGATGCTAGTAGAAGCTTTGTTCCAGGTAGTATTTTTGATCCATAGACTCAAGGATGTGGATAGCAGCCGCATCGCATACAAGGCCTTTCAGACATTAGTAGATCTTGTCTTAGCACGAGATACTTCATGTTGGTATGCCCAAACTAGAGATTCGTTGGCCAACTATGGATTTAACATGGACCGACTACCACCCCTACATGATACACATGCTCCCACCTATTCACTCTCTTTGCATGAGAGAAATAGGATCATAGGACAGGAGCTATGGCAGAGAATCGAGATATATACAGAGGATGTTGATCCTACTTGGGGAGAAACTACCATCAAAAAAGCTCCATTATCATGAGCTTTTTCTACAGATTTCAGACCATGGATTCATTGAGGTGCCTCGTTACATGCAGATTTATACACATCACATACGAGTGACTATTGGGTAGCTTAGGGTATCATGCACCAGCTGGAGATCAAGAGAGGTCAAGCTAGCAAGACACCCAAGGACAATCACATATGCCCCATTTGCCAGACAGAGGTGGAGAACGATGAGCATTCCTTTTTACGATGCCCTTCATATGCTTAGCTTAGGGTACAGTTCCAGATAGAGGGATCATCACAGAAGTGTATAAGGAGATTGGATCACTGTCATCTTCGACCGTTCCTCATTGCTGCATACCACAGATGCGAGGCCTACATAGGCAGCGGGTAAGGGCATACAACAGAGGATCACTGATTTCTTTCAAAGGATCCAGCCACAATCGATCCGTAGTGGCCAAGGGCTCACTCTTGAGGAGGTAGAGACTCAAGAGAGCTAGAAGATGTCCGTGTGTCCCTAGATATAGGAGACCCCAGCTCTACCAGCATGAGATATTGAGGATCCAACTACTTCATGAGCACCTGCCACCAAATGGAGTGGAGACGACTATCCACATCCAAGCATGTCATTCTTCATCCGACACCCATGTGTCACATCCTCCATCCACTCCCCCCCACACCACATTCATAGGTCTATTCATTCTGGTTGCTTCCATTGCAGTCCACACATGGTACCATTGAGGTCCTCTCTCGTATTACGTGGTCATTTTCTGCGATGCCAGAACCAAGTCACTTTCTGCTCACTGCAAGGCTTTCATTTCAGTTCATTTTAGATGTTTTACCTATTTATTTATGGATAGTTGGTGTATCACTGATGTATATGGGTTTGTCTCATAGGCCATTTTTGGCCTTTAGAAGACGTTAATACTTGAGGAGGAGAGGCTTCGACACACTCGAAGACTACACATTCGGATTACGGGCCTACTCGAAGGAACATCACCGGAGGCAGATGCCACTGACATTTGCATTCGACTTGGATACGAGAGCATGCCCTTCACAGGCGCTTGGAGGGTTGGGCGAGATACATCGCATTCGTGAGCACTCATTCTTAAGATGAGCTCCGACGAGGCACGGACCACCTTTTTTAGACGTCGATCAGTACTGCGTGGACTACCCGACGGCGCCCTCTACATGGACGAGGACCTCACGCGGATGCAGGTGGCACATCGACGCACTTGCATGCCACAGATACTCCAGGCACGACAAGAGGGGAGGAAGGCCTTTTACCGTGATGGTAAGGTCTTCATAGATGACGCCCTATCAAATAGGGCCACGCGGCCTATGAGACAGCACCACACCAGGAGACACCACTCAAAGGGGCTGTGTGGAACTGCAACGGGGCACTCTGGACACGACCAGACAGACTCGAGGAGATCCTCGCATCACATGACTTTGCATGCATCATAGAGACACACGAGAGCCCAGAGAGAGGTCTCCCACGCATTGCAGGTTTTCATTGGGAATCTGCATTCCGGACCACGACGAGACAGAGTACAGCGCGAGAGTCGGGAGGGGTGGGAGGGGTGGCCATCGTATTTAGACAGGAGATACAGAGTCGGATCCATATTATAGGAAGAGATGAGGAGGCACGATATATGTGGGTTCGCATGGAGATAGCACAAGGGAGCTGGATTTACATTGCTATATGCTACTTCCCTCCAGGAAGATCTCGATACGCAGGACAGGATCTTGGGGGACCGATCCGAGACAGAGACTCACCATACACATAACTTTCAGATGAGATACTATATTACAGTACACTAGGTGAAGTCTTCCTTATGGGGGACTTCAATGGACGCACTCAGTCACATCAGACGATGCATACGATATGGATCACCCACATCTCATGAGGACCAGAGACCCAGAGGAGATGAGTACCAGTAGAGTATCGGCAGATATGGGTCAGGACACCACAGGGTATGGCAGACATCTGCTTGAGCTAGGCAGCCGACATCAGCTCGTTATATATAACAGGATGCATCGCTGGCCAAGTTCGGGCGGACGGACTTGCTTCCCTCACGGGGGAGGTGAGAGCACAGTCGACTACATTTTGGGTACCACCTCTGGAGCTTCACTCATCACCTCACTTACTATTGGACGATGCCCACTTGGTGCTGACCATACATTTATCACATTCACTCTCTCATCTCCTATTCCATTAGACCCTCCCTCACCCACTGAGACACACATCACGATACACTTCACATACGAGCTCTCACACATTTATGCACACCACTTACACACCCGCCTACTCTCCCTCGATCCACTCTCACCCTTGGACACACTTACATCACAGTTCACCACCATCCTACACGACTCATCTCTATGGAGTTTCCCACACCGCACATATACACACCCTGCACACACAGGTTCCATGCCTCAGAACAGCTGGTATGATGCAGATTGTCGCGAGCTACGGAAGCACCTACGCATTTTAGAGCATAGAGGGGATATTACACACACACAGGCACAGCGTCGCATGCAGAGCCTTACTCGCCGCAAACGGTGAGAGTGGGAGGAGAGACAGTACTGGGATATTTATAATTTACTCATGAGTCGAGACAGTGCAGTGGCATGGCGACATTTGAGAGAGAGGAGACAGCAGACACCCATCCGAGACCCGAGCACTTGGCATAGCTATGCACAGAGCCTTTACGAGATCCCAGACCAGTCCCCCCATTCCCAGACCACAGAGCTCACGTCCTACTACATCTGACTTCTTCACACCCACTATGGTGGGCGCGCTATTGCCCGTCTACAGCATGGCGAGGCCCATGACCTTTTCGGTTTACAGGCTGAGCATCTCATCTACAGAGGCACGACACTTGCACCGCTCATTGCCCACCTCTTCAACCGTGCACTGGTTGAAGGGTTCCTTGACTCATGGACTGAGCACACCATAGTGCCCATTCATAAGTCAGGAGATACTATGGATCCAGCTACATACCGGACGATCATGATTGGCCCTATACTGGCCAAGTTATATGGGGCGGTACTAGAGACAGAGTTGAGTACTCTCGCTGAGAGGAAGGGTATTAGGGCTCAAGGACAAGCAGGCTTCAGACGAGATTACTCTACCATTGACCACATCTTCACTTTGAGATGCCTGATCGACCAGGCAAGGGTGAGGAAGAGGAGATTATATTGCTGCTTTGTGGACTTCCGCAAAGCATTTGACACCGTTCCCAGGGGACGACTCTTCATACGACTACTTGATATCGGAGCTCCAGATGAGATGATATGGGGGATCTATGCCTTATACGAGAGAGTATCTGGCAGAGTGTGTCCGGGGGGCTTATCTCATCCACTTGCTAGCACTATCGGGGTGAAGCAAGGATGCCCTCTCTCACCCACCCTCTTTGGTCTCTACATTGATGAGATAGTGGACTACATACAGCAGCAGGGGGTGATGGCATTGAGGTACGCGGGTCCACTGTCCATATTCTTTTATACGCTGATGATATTGTACTGGTTTCAGAGTCTGCAGAAGGCCTACAGCATCATCTACATGGCCTAGATGACTTTTGCACACACAGAGGGTTATCTGTGAACCTTGGTAAAACCAAGGTCATGATCTTTCATACATCAGCACAGGTACGCAGACATAGTTTGTTCACAGCAGCGGGTGGACCGATTGAGGTGGTCGGATCATATGTTTACTTGGGAGTGACATTTACAGCAGCATCAGGGGTCTTCTCTATGTCTCAGGCAGCACGGGACCGCATCACACGTGGGTATGCAGCACTTGCCTTGATGGAGAGACAGTGCCACCAGGCATATTTTCGAGAGCCCCGCACAAAGGGGTGGCTCTTCGACACTTTGGTTACACCAGCGCTCATGTATGGGGCAGCCATATGGGGGCAAGGATTAGCCACATCGGTATGGACAGCATTAGAGAGGCCACATATCCTCATGATTTCCAGACTTATCCGCAACAAGCCTTCAGTACCACATGATATCATTAGAGCTGAGCTCGCTGCACCACCGATGCTAGTTGAGGCACTATTCCAGACAGTATGCCTATTACACAGACTCCGCAGCATGGATACAGAGCGCATTGCTTATCGAGCTTTCCAGGCATCACGGGACATGGCATTAGCAGGCGACACCTCCTCATGGTATGCACAGACATGAGACTGGTTGGCCCACCACGGCTTTGACATAGACAGGCTACCACCACTACAGTACGACTCACATGCACCCACCTACTCGCTCTCTCATCAGGAGAGGAATAGGATCATTCGTCAGGAGATATGGCATACATACCTACAGAGGACATGGGTGAGCCCTAGGGGTACATTGCCACCGAAAATGCTCTATTACCGTGAGCATTTTCTACATATATCGGACGAGGGCTTCATCGAGATTCCGAGATACATGCAGACATATCTACCCCACCACCTTCAAGTCGTCATTGGGCAGCTCCGGGTTTCATCACATGCAGACATATCTACCCCACCACCTTCGAGTCGTCATTGGGCAGCTCCGGGTTTCATCAGCTCGAGATTGAGAGGGGTCGATCCAAGGGAGTCCCCCGTGAGGAGAGGTGGTGCCCAGTATGCGAGACAGAGGTAGAGAGTGATGAGCATTTTGCTATCATATGCCCAGCATACTTAGACCTACAAGCACAGTTCCAGATAGAGGAGTCACTCTCATTATGCATGACTATGGGAGACCAGCGACGCTTGGGACGCTTCCTCGCAGCAGCATACGAGAGGCGAGATCGGTCACTCCAGCCCACACATCAGCCACGGGTGAGTACGCAGCAGACCATTACCCAGTTTCTTCAGCGAGCTGAGCTACATCAGAGAGGTCCATCTATAGGGCTCACGCTCCACCAGGCAGCTGCACAGAGAGCACGACGCGGACCACGCATGGGCAGATATCAACGACCACGACTATATCAGGAGGATATCTCACGCATCACTACGACCACATGATGGAGCATAGGCGCACCACCACCCCATGGGTTGTCTTCCTTCAGGAGGCACTCAGACCACCCCCGATGTACCACATACTACACCCACTTCCACCCATTCACCAGTAGCTAGGGTGTTTTACTCACACTTTTACTCACATGTCCCCCATGTATTAGGTGGCCACTATCTGCGGAGTCAGAGCCACGTCTTCCCATCCTTTTCCAGCCTTATATATCTTTGTGTCGCGATATACCTTTTATTTCATTTCATCCTCTACACAGGGTTACTACACTTGTACATGGTTTTTGTCTCATAGGCCAAGTTTGGCCTTTAGAAGACGTTAATATGACTTTCTTTCTCTCTCTCTCTCTCTCTCTCTCTCTCTCTCTCTCTCTCTCTCTCTCTCTCTCTCTCTCTCTCTCTCTCTCTCTCTCTCTCTCTCTCTCTCTCTCTCTCTCTCTCTCTCTCTCTCTCTCTCTCTCTCTCTCTCTCTCTCTCTCTCTCTCTCTCTCTCTCTCTCTCTCTCTCTCTCTCTCTCTCTCCCCTCTGCGCCGAAACCCTAACATGAAGCTCTGTCCTCTGTCCTCTGCGCCGAAACCCTAACATGCCCAACCCCGCCCTCTTTACCTGTTCGGAAACCCTAACGCCTCTGCCCGCTGCCACGTTTTCCCTGCCCGCTGCCCCGACAGGCCCACCTACCCCGCCAAGCTGCCCCCAACCCCAGCCTGCCGCCCGCCACTCCCGCCGGCTCTACCCACTGCAGCAGAAGCCCGTCGGGCCCCCGAGCTTCTCCCCGCTGCCATTGCACCCCTCCCAAGTCTCTCTCTCATCTGCCCGACCACTCCATGCCTAACCCTAACCCTAGCCCAAAACTAACCCGAACCCGACCACCCCATGCCTAACCCTAACCCTAGCCCGAAACTAGCCCAAACCCTAAGCCCGAAACTAGCCCAAACCTTAAGCCTAACCTAAACCGAAACCCTAACCCTAGCCCATTGAAACCCTAACCCGACCTTACCCACACAAAAAAAAAAAAAAAAAAAACCTAAAACTAAACCTAAACCTTACCCGAAGCCAATCCTTGCCAACCTTCTTGAACCTCCTCTTTAGGATCTCTCTCTCTCTCTCTCTCTCTCTCTCTCTCTCTCTCTCTCTCTCTCTCTCTCTCTCTCTCTCTCTCTCTCTCTCTCTCTCTCTCTCTCTCTCTCTCTCTCTCTCTCTCTCTCTCTCTCTCTCTCTCTCTCTCTCATGGCTCCCAAGCTGGACAAACAGTTGGCCACCTTAGAGCATGCCCTCCGAGAGTTGATAGGAAAACACAAGAAAGAAGGAGATTCTGCAATGAACGGGGTTACCCGTAGAGTTGTCGCCCTCGAAGCCAAGGTGGCAACCTTGGAGAAGGAAAACGAATCCCTTCGGGAAGAGCTTCTCGCTACCCGCAAGCAGCACTCACGGGACCTGGAGGAGTTGCACACTGCGCTTACTGATATGAAAACGAAACTGGACAGCATGCACGAGGAGGGGGAGATCGCTCCACATCTAGAGGACATTCGGGTGACTATCAAGAAGGAGTGTATGGAGGTGGTGCAGAACGAGCTTGAGACTAAGAAAGCTGGATGGGTCGAGGTTGTCAAAAAGAACCTTCGACAGGAGGCAAAGAAGAACAACCACCATGAGGAGATCCACATAGTGCATACCACCATTGAGGAGGAGTGGATGCGACAGGCCCGCAGGCTCAATGTTCGCGTCTCCGGCCTCACAGAGACAGACGGATCACCAGAGCAGGACGGGCGTCGCTTGTGGACATTACTTGGATACCGCGCGGATGAGCCTCTCCCTTTCACCAGAGTATGGAGAGCAAGACGGGACACCACACGGAGCAGAGCACTTATCCTTCAATTCTCAGATGAGGCCAGGAGGAGAGACTTTCTCAGACGACGGGCGGTACTGCGCACTACACCGGGCACCCCCATCTATTTGGATGACGACCTCACACGGATGCAGGTAGAGCACAGACGGGCATCCATGCCACGTGTCCTCCAGGCCAGACGAGAGGGACATCGTGCCCTCTACAGAGACGGTCGGATCATCATTGATGGACGGCCCATTGACTAGGGATTCGCGGCCTATGAGACAGCACAGCAGGAGGTGCACATTGCAGTCTGGAACTGCAATGGATCTTTATGGACACATCCAGGGCGCCTCGAGGAGGTGATGGAGGGAAGAGACATTATCTTCTTGACAGAGACACACGAGAGCCCGGGGAGGAGCCTACCGAGGATTGAGGGCTATATGTGGGAGTCAGCTCACCGCCGTCAGATGAGACAGCACACCACACGAGGATCAGGAGGAGTAGCCGTGCTCTATAGACAGTCGTTACAGCACAGGGTACAAGTGGTAGCCAGAGACCCAGAGGCAAGTTTCATGTGGATACGCTTGCAGCTATCAGAGGAGAGAGCAGCGTACTTTGCCATATGCTATATTGCACCCATTGGTTCACGCTTCACACATTCCCCTGAGCAGCCATCAGGAGGGGAGGGACCAGACACCACATCGCCATATGACTGCCTCAGTGACACGATTATGGAGTATACCGGGATGGGTGAAGTCTTCCTTGTAGGAGACTTCAATGCCCGCACTCAGAGCCACCAGTGTGATATCTACGACTTTGACGACCCTGAGATGCTTCGTACCATAGAGGACATGCCTACACTCAGAGCCTCAGCCGACACCGCCACACCCACCTTATATGGCCGACACTTACTCCAAATGGGAGCAGCACACCGTCTCGTTATATATAATGGGATGGGGAGCTGGCCCACCTCACACGGTCTCACCTGCATTCCACCCACGACACCACAGGGGGGCAGTGTGGTAGACTATGTTATCGGGCCCCCGGAGGCGACACATCTGATCACCTCATTCACTATCCCACCCTTACCGATTGGAGCTGATCACGCATATCTTGCCCTATCCATTCGCGGCTCACCATGCATACCCCACCCCGTCACCACACAGCCACGAGCCCGTACCACCATTCACTTTAGACATGAGCTAGCACATATCTATAGCTCCCATGTTCGAGAGCGCATCTACTCCCTTGATCCCTTTGCCTCCTTGGACACCCTCACCGCCCACTTCTCCTCGATCCTCCATACATCTGCTACTCTCAGCTTCCCATACACCACCCACAGCACTGCACATCCGACACAGCTGGGGCATACACCCCAAAATAGATGGTACGATGAGGAGTGTAGGCGACTATACCGACATCTCAGAGCACAGAGTATCTTGGGATCCATCACAGAGAGGGAGGCACGACGACAGATGCGAGCCCTCACACGCCGGAAGCGGCGAGCTTTCGAGAAGCGACAGGAGGCAGAGTTGATCGACCTTCTCATGAGTAGGGATTGTGCCACCGCGTGGAGGGCACTACGTGAGCCACGTCCACCTACACCCATAGCCGATCCTTCGACTTGGCACACCTACGCCCAGAGGTTATATGACGTCCAAGGACAGCCACCATTACCGATTCCTTCCACACCGCGTCCGGTGATATCCACCCTCTTCACAGCAGGCATGGTACGACAGGCCATCCATAGGCTACAGCATGGCCGTTCAGCAGACCACACGGGGCTACAGGGAGAGCACTTTATATACGCAGCAAATGTAGTTTCCCACTTGATCGCCCATCTCTTCAACCGTGCTTTGGTTGAGGGATTACCCGACTCATGGACTATGCATACCATTACGCCTATCCATAAGTCCGGCGATATGATGGACCCAGGGAACTACAGAACTATTATGATAGGCCATATCCTGGCCAAGATCTATGGGGCAGTACTAGAGGCAGAGCTCAATACACACGCTGAGGCAGCGGGGATCAGAGCACCCGGCCAGGCAGGGTTCCGCCGCACTTTCTCCACCATCGACCACATCTTCGTGCTTCGTTGCTTGATTGAGAGCGCGAAGGCGAGGAAGCAGAGACTATACTGTTGCTTTGTGGATTTCCGCAAAGCCTTCGACATGGTCCCTCGAGAGAGACTACTACGGAGGCTCCAGGAGTTACAGCTTCCATCAGACATGCTATGGGCCATCCACGCTTTGTATGCACGAGTCACAGGCAGGGTACGCTGCCCCGGCGGTCTATCAGACAGCCTTGTTAGCACCATTGGTGTGAAACAAGGTTGCCCCCTCTCACCCACTCTCTTCGGTCTCTACATCGACGAGATCACGGAGTATATACGGCGAGCAGGAGGGAGAGGAGGAGACATCGGAGGTACGCAAGTACATATCCTATTATATGCTGATGACATTGTCCTGCTCTCAGAGTCACAGGAGGGGTTGCAGTCACATTTACAGGCGCTCGATACCTTTTGCATGGAGAGAGGACTCACAGTGAACCTTGGCAAGACCAAGGTCATGATCTTCCGTACCTCCAGGACAGTACGCCATCGCGCCTCTTTCACAGCAGCTGGAGGACAGATAGAGATAGTGGACTCCTACGTCTACCTAGGTATCACCTTCTCGGGAAGCACAGGGGTATTCTCCATGGCACAGGCTGCGAGAGATAGATTGACGCGAGGTTATGCGGCACTTGCAGGATTGGAGAGACGCTGCTTTCAGACACATTTTCAGGAGCCCCGGACTAAGGGGTGGCTCTTTGACACTCTAGTGACACCCGCATTGATGTACGCAGCAGCAGTATGGGCACCAGGGATCACAGAGGCGATGTGGACGCAGATTGAGAGGCCCCATATCACCATGATATCACGCTTGCTGCGCAGCAAGCCCTCCGTTCCACATGACATTATACGAGCTGAGCTTGGCACACCACCGATGCTAGTGGAGGCCCTCTTCCAGTTGGTGACCTTTATTCTGAGAGTCAGAGAGCTCCCCACTAGCCAACTCACCAGGCTTGCATTTGAGAGCTCTAGACATTTGGCAGAGACAGGGCATGAGAGAGTATGGTATGCACAGACTTACCGATGGTTAGCAGACCATGGCATGAGCATTACGGATCTCCCCCCTTTTCAGTATGACCTCTCTTCCCCCCACATTACCCTCTCTCGTTCGGAGAGGAATAGGATCATCTGTCAAGACCTACTATAGATACACGTCAGGGAGACATGGATAGCACCACGGGAGCCTCTTCCCACAAAGAGGCAACACTACAGAGAGCACTTCCTAACTGTGACAGCGGATGGTTTCATTTAGAGACCACGATACATGGATACATATATGGCACCAGCTGAGAGAGTGGCCATTGGGCAGCTCAGAGTATCATCACACCAGCTCGAGATTGAGATTGGGCGAGCCACACATACCCCCAGGGATGAGCGATTATGCAGGATATGTAGAGAGGAGGTGGAGGACGAGGAGCACTACACATGTAGATGCCAGGCATATGAGGACATCAGAGACCGCTACCCACAGCTCTTCAGGGGGCCTAGAGAGATCAGGGCTTTATTGGGGACAGAGGACCAGCGCCCTCTAGGTCGTTTCCTAGTAGAGCTCCAGCACCACCGCGCATCACTCCTCCAGCAGCAGATGGAGATACACCTGGCCCCCCCCCCTTAGACTCATATTACAGATTTTTTCAGACCCACATACACTCGAGGGCCCAGCTCGATGCGGGGTGTCACATTACACAGAGCAGAGGAGCTTAGACGACAGCGTCGACGACCGAGACCCCTTGTCCGGAGAGCTCGTCCACATCAGAGAGAGATTCAGGCGATTCACGCACGCCATGACATGGAGATACAGAGACGTCAGCAGCGCACCCCTATCGATTTGGACGCCCAGAGCATTTTGAGGATCGCCATGATGCCTTACCCACCGATGCATTATATCCTACACCCACTCCAGGCATTTAGGGGGTTGTGACACCATCGAGCCTCCCCTCCCTATGCATATCATGTTTGTATCTCACCCATTGAGCATATAGAGTGCATACCCATAGCACCCCACACCCTTGATGCCAGCTACTATTCCTCCTTTTATACCCGTTTGTAGTACTCACACTTTATTTTCGTTTTGGATCACAGTGGATTGGATCATACTGATGTATATGTTTTGTCTCATAGGCCGATTTTGGCCTCTAATAGACGTTAAAAAGTCTTTCTTTCTTTCTCTCTCTCTCTCTCTCTCTCTCTCTCTCTCTCTCTCTCTCTCTCTCTCTCTCTCTCTCTCTCTCTCTCTCTCTCTCTCTCTCTCTCTCTCTCTCTCTCTCTCAGATATCTCATTGAGATGACGACTACGCATGGGTTAGCCATACTTAATGGCCTACACCGATTTCCTGGGGCAGCTGGTTTCACTTGCTTTCCACATAGACATGGAGCCAGTACAGTGGACTATATCATGACACAGCCGAGCTTCATCCCCTGCATTCAGGATTTCACAATGGGAGCTAGACCAATGGGTGTAGCAGTGGATCATGCTCTTTTGACACTATCAATCTCTTTTCAGTACAGTACAGCCCAGACATCAGTAGGCAGGTCACATACCCGTTACACATTTACACCAGAGGAGATCTGGGACCGTCTACGCACAGTTGGTCCAGGTCTCTCACTGGAGGAGTGCTCCACTCTACTGACGGAGACATTGCATAGAGCCGCATCAGTGGCATATCCACACACCCGGCCGGTGCGGAGGCGACAGTCTGGGAGCATGCCCAAGAATAGTTGGTATGACGAGGAATGCAGAGAGATGAGAGCCAGCTTCAGAGAGATCTTCTGCTAGGAGTTATCACTTACAGACAGTCTCAGATTGCTTTCCGTCGCCTTGTGAAACAGAAGAAGCGGGCTTATCTGGCTTAGTTGGAGCGAGATTTATATCAGATATTCTTGAGCACGGAGTCAAGAGAGGCATGGCGACTTTTTCATGAGCACTCCACTCCCCCAACGATTACTTCACCTGATGTATGGGGTCAGTATGCGACATCGCTATATATGGTTCCTGGATAGGAACCCCTTCCAGGCCCTGCAGAGCCGTGCCCACCCACGAGCACTTTCTTTACCGCTCGAATGGTACAGAGGGCCATTGACAGGATGAGGACGGGGAGGGCATATGACCATGACAGTCTAGTGGCGGAGCATTTTATTCATGCTAGGGATATGTTGATGGAGGTTCTTGCAGTGTTGTTCAATCGTGCCATGTGTGAAGGGTTACCTGAGACTTGGAGATTGTCTACTATTGTGCCTATCTTCAAGGTAGGGGATCCTATAGAGCCGGGAAACTACCGCACTATTATGGTTGGACACACATTGGCACGGTTGTATGCATCCATTCTTGAGCAGCACTTGAGTGATTGGGCAGAGGGTGAGAGTATGCGGGCAAAGGGTCAGGAAGGTTTCAGGAGGGGTCTCTCCACTCTTGATCATATTCTGACACTTAGAGCCATCATTGAAGAGGGAAGGTCACACGGGAAGCAGATTTATTGTAGCTTTGTGGACTTCCGCAAAGCATTTGACATGGTGTCGAGAGCTCGATTGATGCGCAGACTACAGGAGATGGGGTACCCATAGAGTCGATGTGGGGGATTATGGCTTTGTATAGATCAGTGGTGGGACGAGTTTGCACCCCGTAAGGGGTATCTGATTTAGTTCACTCTACTATTGGAGTGAAACAGGGCTGCCCACTGTCTCCTCCTCTATTTGGT